>WBNM01028966.1:1016-11903 GCA_013399055.1 Ramphastos sulfuratus | reverse complement strand
CAGGGAGGTTGTGGAGCACAGAAGCACAGAATGTGATCTTTGATCTGTGCTTCTGTGCTCCACAACCTCCCTGAAGGTGTTCAAGGCCAAGCTGGATGAGGCCTTGAGTGCCCTGTGCTAGTGGGAGGTGTCCCTGCCTATGGCAGGAGGTTGGAACTGGATGATCTTTGAGGTCCCTTCCAACCTTCCCATTCTATGATTCTATTACTTTGGAGCTGGAAGTTGTAAGAGGAGGCACAGGACACTGCAGATGGTAGTGCCATGGTTTGTCACCAAATGATGGTTCTTCTCTTGATCTCACAGTGCTTTTCCCCTCTCTCTCTCTAATCCACAGCACCTTTGGAGAGCTGAAGACTGTCAGGCTGCCCAAGAAGCTGGCAGGGACTGGGTCCCACAGGGGCTTTGGCTTTGTGGATTTCCTCACTAAGCAGGATGCCAAGGTGAGATGTGGTCCTCCCCTTTCTGGCCACCTTCCCATCCCTGCAAACATTCAAGGTGGGGTTGGAGGAGGCTTTGAGCAACCAGATCTAGCTTCTGCTGTTCCTGCTCACTGCAGGAAGGGCTTAGATGAGCTTTAAAGGTCCTTTCCAACCCAACTTCAGTCTGTGATTCTGAAAGGCTCCTTTCATGCCTCATGTGGGCACCCACTGGAGTAATTACACATCAGAATCCACATAATGGGCACAAGTTTGATGCAGCTGATGGAATAGCCAAAAATTCTCATCATGTAGAAGGTCAGAGGCTTCTTTTGGTTTTTTTTTTTCCCCAGAAACAAGGCGAGCAGGGATGGGTTTGACCCAACCTTAACCCATCAGAAAACCTAAGTTCCTGTCCCACCTCCACCACTGCTTTAGGGAGAGTTTTGGGTGTTGTGGCTGTTGACTGCTTTGTCCATCAGGTCCTCCCTGGGACTGAGAGCCCTGGGAGCAGCTTTGCCCTGGTGGCTTTCAGGTAGTGCTGTGACACAGGAGTGGCCACCTGTGCATGGGTCAAAAGGATGGGGAAGCAGAGAGGAAGGTCTGTGTCTGAGTGGCCTTGCTCAACATAACAGCAAAGGCTGAGTCCTGCAAGAGAGAATCCCAGCATGGCCTGAGCAGTGCTGAGCACAGGGCAGAATAACCTCCCTGCTCCTGCTGGCCACACTGCTCCTGAGCCAGGCCAGGATGCCATTGGCTCTCCTGCCCACCTGGGCACACTGCTGCCTCATCTTCAGCTCCTCTCTCCCAGCACCCCCAGGTCCCTCTCTGCCTGGCTGCTCTCAGCCACTCTGTCCCCAGCCTGTAGCACTGCTTGGGGTTGTTGTGGCCAAAGTGTAGAACCCTGCACTTAGCCTTGTTCAGTCTCATCCCATTGGCCTCTGCCCACCCATCCAGCCTGCCCAGGTCCCTCTGCAGAGCTGTCCTGCCCTCCAACAGATCCACAGCTGCTCCTAACTTGGTGTCATCTGCAAACTTACTGATGCTGGACTCAGTCCCTTGGTCCAGGTCATCAATAGCCTGCANTGAGTATTGAGCAGATCCCTTCTCAGCCTTTAGATATTGGTGAGTATTGAGCAGATCCCTTCTCAGGCTTTAGATATTGGTGAGTATTGAGCAGATCCCTTCTCAGCCTTTAGATATTGGTGAGTATTGAGCAGATCCCTTCTCAGGCTTTAGATATTGATGAGTATTGAGCAGATCCCTTCTCAGCCTTTAGATATTGGTGAGTATTGAGCAGATCCCTTCTCAGGCTTTAGATATTGATGAGTATTGAGCAGATCCCTTCTCAGCCTTTAGATATTGGTGAGTATTGAGCAGATCCCTTCTCAGGCTTTAGATATTGATGAGTATTGAGCAGATCCCTTCTCAGCCTTTAGATATTGGTGAGTATTGAGCAGATCCCTTCTCAGGCTTTAGATATTGATGAGTATTGAGCAGATCCCTTCTCAGCCTTTAGATATTGGTGAGTATTGAGCAGATCCCTTCTCAGGCTTTAGATATTGATGAGTATTGAGCAGATCCCTTCTCAGCCTTTAGATATTGGTGAGTATTGAGCAGATCCCTTCTCAGGCTTTAGATATTGATGAGTATTGAGCAGATCCCTTCTCAGCCTTTAGATATTGGTGAGTATTGAGCAGATCCCTTCTCAGGCTTTAGATATTGATGAGTATTGAGCAGATCCCTTCTCAGCCTTTAGATATTGATGAGTATTGAGCAGATCCCTTCTCAGGCTTTAGATATTGGTGAGTATTGAGCAGATCCCTTCTCAGGCTGCTCTCCTTCAGGCTAAACAGCCTCAGGTGTCTCAGCCTCTCCTCACAAGAGGAACAGTCATTGTCTTGGTGCCAGGAGGGGACCTGTCTGGGGGTTGCTTTCTCAGAGTGGCCTGGAACACCAGCAGCAGTGCTTGGGAATCCCCTTCCTCAGCACCAAGAGCTGAGCTCCTGAAGCAGGCTGAAAGCACATTTTCCTTTAATCAACACCAAACAAAAAGAAAGCAGAACTCTCCTCCATCATTCCAAGATCCTGGCATTTTTGCAGCCTGGATGCACTTCATGCTGGAAAACTCTCCCCAGCAGTTGAAGGTGGGGCTGGGTTGCTGGTCAGAATGTTCTCTTTTTGAGGGTTTTGGGGTGGGTTTGGGTTGGTTTTGGTTTTTTTATGCTTTCCTATATATTTCTGCTCCTTATTTGTGGAAGAAACCAGGAGCTCATAGCCTGTCTGGCTAAGATCCTTGGCTGGATGTTCAGGAACAGGCTGGACCAGGTCTGGTCTGTGCAGCACTGGGCAGAAAAAGAGTCCTCAGCCCTGCTTGAAGCTGCTACGTGGGCACTGCCATCAGCAGGCAGTGTGGATCTCATCCCTGCTGCTGGCTCCTGGCACAGCATCTGGAAGAGGAATGGCTGTGGGCACAAGGCAAGGAGATGTCCTGGCTGAAGGGAAGAGGCCAGTGTGGCTCCACTGGCTGCCTGAGAGTCTACATTTTCCAGACATTGAGCAGAAGGGGAGAGGAGGAGGAGGAGGGGGCAAGCTTAGCCTGTGTTGATGAGTTTAGACAGGACTCATTGATCTGGGATCACAAGGGGCTATTAGATCATCCCTCCCAGCCTGACCTCCTGTACAACACAGTCCATAGAGTTTCTTTGTTAGTCCTCTATTGATCCTAATTCAAACTTGCAGCTGCCCAGCATTTGTCCTCCCCCTTGGAGCCAGCTTGCTGGGCAGTGTGGGGTGCAGTGAGGATCACAGGATGTGATCTCCTCAGACCCCACCTGCAGTCCTGTGTGCAGTTCTGGAGCCCCCAGCACAGGAAGGACATGGAAGTGTTGGAGCCAGTCCAGAGGAGGCCACCAAGATGCTGAGAGNTTTTTTTTTTTTTTTTTGTTCCCCCTGGTTGACATAAAACTGCATCTGGTCTCCCATGTAGAAATTACCCATCTGGGAAAGAGAGAGCCAAGCCTTTGGAAATGCACAAACACAGAAGGGGAGGGAAAAAAAAAAAAACCAAACCCATCCTTGTGTGCAGCTGGCATCTTGGAGAGCACCCTCAGCTGGGACTGCTTCTTGCCAGGCAGGGAAATTTATCCATCTCCTAATGTTGTTGACCCTTTGTCCCTCTAATGGCTCCAGCCTGGAGGCTCTTAGGCTTGAGGATTTAATAGGGCAAGGGGGAATCTGCAGGCAGAGCAGCACTGTCCTCCAAATTAATCCAGCATTTTGGGCAGGGAGCTGTAGCACCCAGAGGTGATCAAAACTCAATGCTTCAGCCTCTTGATCTCTGCCTTCCCAGTGCCCTGGAGCAGCAGGTTCTGCTCCCAAGTGGTGTCTGTCCTGTCCCTGCAGCCTGGATGTGAGGTTTTTCAGCCACCTTTTCATTCTGAAATTCCCCACAAACATCTTTAAGCTGCTGCTGCAGCCTCTCCCTCCTCCTCCTCCTCCTCTCTGCTTTTTTCCTGCTCTGTTCACCTCTCCATCCACCACCTGAGGTCCTGCTGCACTGAGCCACAATGCTAAGCTCAGACCAAACTCTACAAAGGTGGAATCCTGGTGGGCAGTAAGTTAGCCCTGGGCCAGCAGTGTGCCCTTGTAGCCAATGTTATCCTGGCATGCATTAAGGAGAGTGTGGCCAGCAGGTCCTCTCCCTCTACTCTGCCCTGTTGAGGCCACATCTGGAGTATTGTGTCCAGCTCTGTGCTCCCCAGCTCAGGGCAGACAGGGATATAGCAGAGAGCATCCAACAGAGGCCCAACAGGGTGGGGAAGGGACTGCAATACCTGTCTGAGAAAGGCTGAGGACCTGGGGCTGTGGAGCCTGGAGAAGAAAAGACTCAGATATTTATGAACATTCCTAAGATGCTCTCTGAGGGGTGGGTGTCAGGAAGAAAGTGCCAGGCTCTTTTCAGTGGTGCCCAGGGACAGGACAAGGAGCACAAAGTGGAACCCAGGAGGTTCATCCTGAACAGGAGGAGAAATTCTTTGCTGTGAGGGTGCTGGAGCCTTGGAGCAGATTACCCAGAGAGGTTGTGGAGTCTCCATCTCTGGAGACTCTGGAAACCTACTGTGTGGCCTGTCCTGGGTGATCCTGCTCATTTTGGGAGCATGTTTGGCTGGGAAGGGTCCAGCATCCTGGCTGGGAAGGATTCCTACCACCTGGCTGCTGGCAGCTGTGTCTCTCCCATCAGGTTTAGTTCCCTATGACCCACAACTCAATGGCAGCATCTTGCTCCATCTCCACTAAACTAGAGGGTGCCTGAGCCCAGGCTGAGTGGCTGTACATGCCTGGCAAGGCCTGGAAGCAATCCTTGCAAGCAGGAGGACATTGCATGGACATGGCATCCTGGTCACCAAACTGGAAAAACAGGGACTGGATATGTGGAGCACTGCTGGATAAGGAACTGGCTGGATGGTGGCACACAGAGAGTGGTGATCAATGCACAATGTCCACCTGGAGAGCAGTGCCAAGTGGTGTCCCTCAGGGGTCAGTGCTGGCACCAGTGCTGTTTGACATCTTTGTCAGTGCCATGCACAGAGGAATCAGTGCAGCCTCAGCAAGTGTGCAGCTGGCACCAAGCTGTGTGGCACAGTCACTTGCTAGAGGGCAGGGATCCATCCAGAGGGACCTGCACAGGCTGCAGAGCTGTGCCCAGGCCAACCTCAGGACATTCAACAAGGCCAAGTGCAAGGTCCTGCACCTGGGCAGGCACAATGCCAAGCACAGCTCCAGGCTGGGTGGGGAATGGCTGAGAGCAGCCCTGAGGAACAGGCCCTGGGGGTGTGGGGTGCTGAAAAGCTCAAGATGAGGCTGCAGTGTGAGTGCAGCCCAGACAGCAACTGTGTGCTGGGCTGCAGCAAGAGCAGTGTGGGCAGCAGGGCAAGGGAGGGGATTGTGCCCCTTTGCTCTGCTCTCCTCAGACCCCAGCTGCAGTCCTGTGTGCAGTTCTGGAGCCCCCAGCACAGGAAGGACATGGAAGTGTTGGAGCCAGTCCAGAGGAGGCCACCAAGATGCTGAGAGGGCTGCAGCAGCTCTGCTGTGAGGACAGGCTGAGAGAGTTGGGGCTCTGCAGCCTGGAGAAGGCTTCCAGGAGACCTTGGAGTGGCCTGCCAGGATCTGAAGGGGGCTAGGGGAGGGCTGGGGAGGGACTATTGACAAGGGCTTGTAATGATAGGGTGAGGAAGAATGGGTTTGAAGTGGCAGAGAGGAGATTGAAAGTGGATGTTAGGAGGAAGTTGTTTGCAGTGAGGGTGGTGAGACACTGGCACAGGTTGCCCAGGGAGGTTGTGGAGCACAGAAGCACAGAATGTGAGCTTTGATCTTTGATCACATTCTGTGCTCCACAGCCTCCCTGGAGGTGTTCAAGGCCAGGTTGGATGAGGCCTTGAGTGCCCTGTACTGGTGGGAAGTGTCCCTGCTTATGGCAGGGGGTTGGAACTGGCTGATCCTTGAGGTCCTTTCCAACCTTCCCATTCTCTGACATGGCAGAGCAGAGGCTGAGAGCCCAGCAAGCCCCACACAGTTGCAGTGTGACAGTGAAGCTGCGAAGCGCAGCGAGGCTCCTGGGGCTGCCTGCTCACTTCCAACCTTCCTCTTCCTTGTGCTGTGGGGGGAAGTGAGAAATTAAAAACAAAAAAAAAAGTATAAATTAACAAATGAGACCCAAGGATTAGAGCAGCAGTTGTTTACCAGGCTTTGGAAACAGCTCTCTGTGCCAATGTAAACAACCATCCCAAGTCCCTCCTGCCACTTTCCCCCCTCCCCTACTCCCACCCCGAGTGGCTGTTTAAGCCAACACATTGCTCTGCTAATTGGATACCATTCCAAGTGAAAATAGACCTTTAAAACAACAGCAGCAGCAAAGCAGAACAGCTGGAGCTGCAAAAAGCAGCAAGCAGGCTTGCAGCCCTTCACAGGGGGATGTGCCATCCAGATGGATGTAGGTAGGCTAAGAGAAGTAGGCTCAGAAGAACCTCATGAGGTTCAAGAAGGTGAAGTGCAAGGTCCTGCACCTAGCTCAGGGCAATCCTCAGTCCAGGCTAGGAGATGATGAGGTTGAGAGCAGCCCTGCAGAAAAGGATTTGGTGGATGAGAAGCTGGGCAGGAGCCAGCAATGGGCACTGGCAGCCCAGGAGGCCAATGGCAGCGTGGGCAGAGACGGGGAGAGGGGATCCTGCCCCTCTGCTCTGCTCAGACCTCATCTGCAGTGCCTGTGCCTGATTCTGGGGCCTTCAACACCAGAGACACATGCACCTGCTGGAGAGGATCCAGAGGAAGCCAGAAAGATGATCAGAGAGCTGGAGCAGCTCTGCTATGGGGACAAGCTTGAGAGGCTTGGGGCTGTTCAGCCTGGGCAGGACAAATCCTCTGCTGCGCCGCCCGTCCGGACCCCACTTTGTAGTTGACCCACTTCAATCCTGCCCCAAATCCCCACATCCTTTCCAGGCTGCAGGTGTGATCCCAGGGGGATGCAGCCAACCTTGAGCTGCTCACCACACTGGATCTCAGGGATTTGCTCTGCTGTGAGAAGGTTGAAGATAAATGAGCAAGTCAAAGCCACTGATGGAGATGAATCCTGCCCCATCAGAGCCGAGCACTCAGAGCAGGATGTCCTCTGGTGGCTTTTTGGATTCAGGGCAGAGGGAGGGACATCTTTGCTTTACCTCAGGCCAGCCTGCTTTGATTTTGCCCCTTATTGTGGTTTTTTTTCCCCTCTCTGTCTCTCTGAATTGTGCAGAAAGCCTTCAATGCTCTGTGCCACAGCACACATCTGTACGGCCGGAGGCTGGTCCTGGAGTGGGCAGACACAGAGGAGACAGTGGAGGCCCTGAGAAGGAAAACAGCAGATCACTTCCATGGTAATATAGCAGCATCCTTCTGGCCTGTCCATACAGCTGGCACCATCCCAGCTGGCACACACTGCCACTCCATGCCAGCCCTTTCCTTGGCTTGCTGGAGCTGGCAGGTAGAGGCTGGATGCAGGCATGGGCATGAGAGTGGCATCCAGGCTGTGCAGGTAGGTGCTGGATGCAGGCATGGGCATGAGAGTGGCATCCAGACTGTGCAGGTAGGTGCTGGATGCAGGCATGGGCATGAGGATGGCATCCAGGCTGTGCAGGTAGGTGCTGGATGCAGGCATGGGCATGAGGGAGGCATCCAGGCTGTGCAGGTAGGTGCTGGATGCAGGCATGGGCATGAGGATGGCATCCAGGCTGTGCGGGTAGGTGCTGGATGCAGGCATGGGCATGAGGGAGGCATCCAGGCCGTGGCTTTGTCTGGCAGCTCAGCAAGCAAGTTGGTTAAGTCTCCATGTGCTGGCACTGCTGAGGCACCTCCATGCCAGCTGCAATGCTTCTGCTTCTTCCACCTGCACCTCAGGGTGCTGGGGGCAGGCTCTGTGGCCACAGATGAGAAAGGACAAAGGATTTTGGGTTGGGATGTGGCTGTTTGGCTGAGGTCCCCAAGAATGAGAGCTGGGCAGACAGCAGCACTGCAGGCTGCTATTGACAGCCATTGACAAGCACAACTGCATTGCTTGGCAAATATTTATGTAGGAAGGGCTCCCCTGGGCTGCAGGGATGAGCTGGAGATCAATCCTCTTCCTCCTTCATCTCCTCCTCCCTGCCTCTTCTCCCTGTCATGCACATGCCCATTGTCCAAGGGTTGGCATCATAACAACTTCTGGGGCTGAACATCACAATCCTCAGTGAAGGGAGAGCAGTGACCCTGACTCTGGTGGGACCCAGCCTCATGGTGATGAAGTAGTGTGTGCAGGGCTGGTGATTATGGGCTGGAGAAGCTGCAGTTTGGTGCTGGGAAGGACTGGGGGAATGACCAGAGAGGTGTGGATGTGCTGGCAAGTCACAGGCTGATCTCCAAACAGGAGGGCAAAAGGGGCACAGCAGGGCCCAGGTGTGTGTAACAGCCTGGGGGACAGGCACTGCTGGGGTGGATGTGCACACCCAGAACCCAGCATTGCAGCTGGGGACACATCAGGCTTGGTCACAGCAATCCCTGAGTCTCTACCCTGGTGGAGAAGGCAGCAGGTGTGATGCTCCCCATCTCAGGAGCTCCTTTCTGCCTCTCTCCTCTGCTCAGTCTGAGGGGAGAGAATAATCCTGGCTTTATGGTAGCTGCAGACTGCAGTAGATGCTGGCTGCTGCCTCTGAGCTCTGTTGTTTCTGTTTCTCCCAGGCACAGCTTGCTTCCCAGTTTCTGTCTTGCTCCAGCCTGCTTGTCCAGGATCTTTCTCCCCAGGATCTTTCTTCCCATGTGATCTTTGATCCCATTCTGTGATTCTGCCATCCACAACCTCCCTGGAGGTGTTCAAGGCCAGGTTGGAGGAGGCCTTGAGTGACCTGTACTAGTGGGAGGTGTCCCTGCCTATGGCAGGGGGTTGCAACTAGATGATCTTTGAGGTCCCTTCCAACCTAAACCTTTCTATGATTCTATGATCTATGCCCTATGAGGGTGGTGAGAGCCTGGCAGGGGTTGCCCAGGGAGGTGGTGGAAGCCTCATCCCTGGAGGTGTTTAAGGCCAGGCTGGATGAGGCTGTGGGCAGCCTGAGCTAGTGTGAGGTGTCCCTGGGCATGGCAGGGGGCTTGGAGCTGGATGCTCCTTGAGGGCCTTTCCAACCTAACCCATTCTATGATCTATGCCCTGTGCAGAGTGCTGTGCTCTAGGGCTGCCATCCAGCCCTGCACATCTCTGTTCTAGCTGGAGGTGTCCCTGCCTGTGGCTGGTGGGGGTTAGAACTGGATGATCCTTGAGGTTCCTTCCAACCTAAACCATTCTATGATCCTATGCATCCAGTTCTGGAGCCTGTATTACAAGAGGGATATGAAGAGAAGGGCCACGAGGATGCTCAGAGGGCTGGAGCTGCTCTGCTGTGAGGAGAGACTGAAAGAGTTGGGGTTGTTCAGTCTGGAGAAGAGGAGGCTCCCAGGTCACCTTCTTGTGGCCTTCCAGTACCTGAAGGGGGCCTACAGAAAAGCTGGAAAAGGACTTTTTAGGGAGTGACAGGACTGGGGGGAATGGAGCAAAGCTGGAGGTGAGGAGATTCAGACTGGACCTGAGGAGGAAGTTGTTCAGCATGAGAGTGGTGAGAGCCTGGAAGGGGTTGTCCAGGGAGGTGGTTGAGGCCCCATCCCTGGAGGTGTTTAAGGCCAGGCTGGATGAGGCTGTGGGCAGCCTGATGTAGTGTGAGGTGTCCCTGGGCATGGCAGGGGAGTTGGGACTGGCTGCTCCTTGTGCTCCCTTCCAACCCTGACTGCTCCTACGAATCTACAATTCCATTCTATGATCCCCTCCAGCCCCACAGTCACACACCTACAGCCCACAAAACCTCAGCAACCAGCCTCCAACCCCTGCTTTCCCTCCCTCCCTGCATGCTGGTCCCTCCATGGCAAGCAGGCTGCCCGGGGAGGGGGCAGGTTTGGGAGGCAGGCTGCCCTCGGTGCGGCTGCGCTCCCGCTCCGCCGGGAGCTCCCCCGGGGCCGTGCTGGGAAGGTTCCTGCTCCCAATCCAGCTAAATTGCTATCGACTTGTGTTCTCTGGGCTTCACAAACACCACCACCAGCGGGGCTGCAGCTCTCCTGCCAGGAATAACTTGGGAAGCCAGCTGTGCTGGGCTGCTTTTTCTTTTTTCCTCCCCCCTCCCTCCTTGCTCTTTCCCATCGATCAAAGAATTAAATTGACAGATGGGGAATTTCTGCGCCAGACGCGGGAAGGAATGAGCTCAGTGTGTGTGTGAGGGTTGGTAGGAAGGATGAGGTAGAGAGAAGGGGGTGTGGGAGGAGGGGGCTGGTTGGTGGTTTAGAGCATTTGCAGCCCACTCTCAGCAGAGGGCTGCAGGTGGGTGTCAAGCAGCAGCCCTCAGCCTGGCTCGCTCCTGGTTACCGGCAGAGGATTTGCAGGACCCCATCCTCAGCTCCTCCTTGGCAAGGTGGGAAAAGCCTTCCCCATCCCTTTGGTTTCCAGTGAGGCTGCTGAGACACTGGGAACAGGTTGCTCCAGGGAGGTTTGGGGATGCCTTCTTTCCTGGAGGTGTTCAGGGGCAGGTTGGCTGAGGCCTTGAGCAGCCTGGGCTGGTGGGAAGTGTCTGTGTGCATGCAGGGGGTTGGAGCTGGATGAGCTTTAAGGTCCCTTCCAACCCAAACTGTTCTGTGAGTCTAAGAATCTATACACCTACCACTCTAAAACCTTTCACTCTAACCTATCAGTCCAAGAATCTATCACTAACAATCTATCAAAGAATCTGTCACTCCAAGAATCCACCACACTAGGAATCCACCAATCCAAGAATCTACCTCTCTAGGAATCCACCACTCTAGGAATCCATCAATCCAAGAATCTACCTCTCTAGGAATCCACCACACTAGGAATCCACCAATCCAAGAATCTACCTCTCTAGGAATC
>WBNM01028963.1:47643-59259 GCA_013399055.1 Ramphastos sulfuratus | reverse complement strand
CCAGAACTGCACACAGGACTGTCTGCACACAGACAGGATGTCCACCAGGACACCACTTTTGCTTCATCATCCCTTTGAATATCACATCCTAGCTCTGGCCAGCTGGAAGGCATAGACCTTAGGTCTGAGAGAAATTGTGTAGGCCGAAACAACACAGGTCAGTTGCTGAAGTGGATCCAGACTGGGTTCCCAAAGACATTTCAGCACAGAATCTGGATACCTACTGGTTTTAAGGGAAGGCTGACAGCCTGAGGATTTCTCTTAATTTCTTGATCTTGACTGTGGCTTACAAATGATAAACCTTCTGGTGACTTGGCAGTACTGGGTTGGCCCAGATGACCTTTCAAGGTCCCTTCCAGCTCCTGACATTCTGTGATTCTGTGAATTTGATGGTCTTCAAGGTTTCTTCCAACCAAAACTATTCTATGATTCTATGAAGAGGAAATAATTCCAGGCATTGTGGACATTGTGGACATTGTGATTGTGGACAACCTAGTCTAGGTGACCCTGTTTCAGCAGGGAGAACCTGCCCTAGGTGACCTGTGTGCTGGAATATTTTGCTAAAAGAAAGGAAATCCTTAGCTGTGAGAAGAAAGAAGGAAAAAAAAAAAACAAACCCACCAGTAACTTATATCACTCATTCTTCTGCTGGGAAATGCAACTGGTCAAAATACAGCTCAGGCACTCACTGCTCACACACTGCTCAGTTAGTTCTCACTTCTGCTCCTTCTCTCTGGCACTCTGTGGTTGCATCTGCCTTAACTTCAATCCAACCTAACCCTTTATTCCCCCTAACCTCCTTGTCATCTTTTTTTTTTGACATCTCACCTCAGACCTCTCCAGATTTATCATGTGAGATATATGGGGATTGGTCTGGTTATTGCTGAAGGGAGGGAAAGAGGGGGGAGGAGGTTTGAGTTGGGAGCCTCCTGGCAAGCTGATTGTTTTGGAGGGATTTTTGTGTTTCTGTATTACTTTTAACTTGTATATAGCTGTGTACTGTGTATATATCTGCTTGTAAATTGTGCTAAGCTGTAAATACAGCTTCATTCCTTAACTTCCAGCTGGCTGAGCCTAGCCTGGGTGATTTCATTGTGTGTGTGTGGGGGTGGGTAACTCCTAAACCATCATATCATGTTTTGGCAGGGGGGGTTGGACTAGATGATTTCTAGAGGTCCCTTCCAACCCCCACCATGCTGAGATGCTGGGATTCTGTGACTTTCAGTAGTCACCACATCAAATTGGTCCTTCCACAACGATGACACCTGACCTGTGGTGGTAGCTGGAACCCTTTTGGTACTTGAGGTTGCTTCTAAGGCCAAACTACAAAGAAGTGTTGTCAGTGTCAGAAGATATTTGCCTTCCTTGCCCTGTCTTTTTAGAAGGAATAATGANCTGGAGTGACCGGGGCTATGGGGAGGTGTCCCTGCCTATGGCAGGGGGTTGGAACTGGATGATCCTTGAGGTCCCTTCCAACCTTCCCATTCTATGATTCTATGACTCTATAGTCCAACCCCACTGCTTAAGCAGGATCAGCCACCACAGTTTCTCAGGGTCATCTGTCTCTCTAGAGAAGGAGGCTCCACAACCTCTCTGGGCAGCCTGGGCCAGCTCTGCAGTACACTCACACCAAAGAAGTTTCTCCTCCTGTTCAGATGGAATTTCCTGGGTTTCATTGCAGGTTCAGTCTGGGTTCCACCCTTTGCCTATTGTCCCTTATCCTGTCACTGGGCATCACTGACAAGAGCCTGGCCCCATTCTCCTGCCTCACCTCCTTTAGATCTTGCTGAGCATTGAGAAGATCCCTTCTGGGTCTGCTCTTCTCCAGGCTCAACAGCCCCAGGGCTCTCAACCTCTCCTCCTCCCAGAGATGCTCCAGGCCCCTCAGCAGCTTTGTAGCCTCCACTGACCTCACTTACCCACTGAGCCAAGCATTGTTTGTTCCAAACATCTCAAGTCTGACGAACTTCTGCTGAAACTTTGGGTCCTAAAAGGCAGCAAACCAGAGGATACCATCCTATAACTGATACCTAGAGCTATTCTCATCCTAGGTAGCATGAACTGTGCTCAAGACAGATGGGAAGTGCTAAAAGCAATGGCAGCTCCTCCTTCAGGACTCAGGTTTGAAGCCAAAGTTCTTCCTCTAATTTTTCTCCTCCAACAAAGGGCCTCAAGTTGGACTTTATCATCTTAAAGGTCTTTTCCAACCTACAGCATTCTTTGATTTCTGCATGATTGGAAATTTGGGATGTGGCCTTCAGGCATTGGAAGGGGCAGGAGGAAAGGGTGAGCATTTCATCAGACCTTTATGTGTGTTGATGTGTTGCTAACTCATACCCTTAGGCTTTTGCTGTCTCTTTTCCATAGCAGAAAGACAGACTAAGGATAAGGAAAGCAAAAAATAGCAGTATGTTCTTGTCTCCAGACATGTGCTTTGCATGAACTATCTACACATCTCAGTCTTTTCCATCACAGTCTTGAAGGGTTACATAAAACAAGCACTAAACCCTCAACGACCACAAAACAAGACAGTCCCCTTTGCTTCTTTCCTTCAGCCCCTTCCAGCCACAGAAAGTCTGAATTAATTTATCACATCATTGATTTCATTGCACAAGATGAAAAGTTTTCATGTATCTGAAGATCTGAAAAAATAACCTCCACCCACTGGAGTGGGACCTTGCAGCCCAGCTGCTGATGTGGTGAGGATAACAGGGAAAAGGGAGGCAGGAACTTGAGAGGTTGTCATATTTATTTATTTTTTTAAAAAAAATAAGGATGGAATTCCTGCTCTAAATCAACTCCATGCACACTTTTGAGCTTCAGACTCAGGTCAGTGAGTGGGGCTTTGATGGTGAGTTCAAAGAGATGAGGATCTAGACATAAAAGAGTTGTCCTGCCTTTCCAGTCATGGCTACTTCTGTTCTCACAGGCATGACTCAAAATGCTTCCCAAATCCTGATCCCTTGGCTTTCCATATTGGATGATTAGGTTGACAGTTGGACTTGATGGTCTTAGAAGTCTTTTCCAGCTAAAGCAATTCTATGCTTCTATGGATGCCTGCAAACTTAGTCTCAACTGGCAAGCTCCACCTGAGTATCATCAATTTATTGGGATGCCATGAAATGAACCCACAAAACCTACCTGTGAGCCAACTGCTTGGTGGAAGATTGGGCAAGATGTGGGATGGATGGTGCTAGAACCTGCTGCAGCAGGATAATAAAATCTGAATGGCATGAGGAAGGTGAAGCTGCTCTGGCAGGGGGCTGGAGTTAAGTGATGTCCAGAGGTCCCTTCCAACCCCTATCATTCTGTGATTCTGTGAGCCAGCTTCTTGGTGGAAGGTTGGGCAAGATGTGGAATGGATGATGCTAGAACCTGCTGCAGCAGGATAATAAAATCTGAATGGCATCAGGAAGGTGAAGCTGCTCTGGCAGGGGGCTGGAATTAAGTGGTGTCCAGAGGTCCCTTCCAACCCCTATCATTCTGTGATTCTGTGAGCAGGGCCCTATCCTGCATTGTCTTTTGCACTACCAAGGTATCTGCAATCAAATAAAAGTGCTGGGTAGCAGGTTCTGAACAAGCCAGAAGAGACAATAATTTTTTTTTTTTTTTTATATGAAGCATAGCTAAGCTCTGAAATTGGCTTGTGAAGACAATGTTGAAAGTTCTCAATAAGCAGACAAAGCTAGGAAGGGGAAAAATCATGCAGGGCTCTCAAATAGAAAGAGATCACACTGAGATTAGGAAGCTCCTGAGCTGTAGACTTCCACCTTGTGCTCAATTTACTTTTTCAGTTTCTCATAGGCATCTGTTTCTGGCCACTGTCAGAGAGCAGATATTCTTTTTCAGTTGATGGGGGTTGGTTAACATTAAGAGGCTTGACTACAAATCCCAAACCCTCCAGCATGTCCTTAAAGCAGGCAGTCCTGCTTTTGAGGACCTTGGTGGTGCACTGTGTGCAGCCAGAGAACATTGACAGGACAAGGGGCAATGGTGCTCCTTGTGTCACAGAATCATAGAATGGTAGGGGCTGGAAGGGACCTCTGAAGATCATTGAGTCCAACCCTCCTGCCAAAGAAGGATGACCTAGGGCAGGTCACACAGGAACACATCCAGATGGGTCTTGAAAGTCTTTAGAGAAGACAGAGGTATTTCCAAAGCTGAAGCAGACAAAATATCTCCTTTGGCTTGCAGACTAGAGATAATTCTCCATTTTATTGTGGTCTTGCAAGAGTTAACTGTTGCTTGCTACCAGGTCTAATGGTTCATCTTTTCTTCTATGCAGTGCACAGCTTGTGCAGGTAGAAATCCTTTTTTCTCAGACATGAATTTATCTCAGTTATTCCAAAACCAAAGCCAAAATGTCTGGCAGAGGTCACCTTGACTGATTGGTGCTTTACCTCTTCCACATCACATGGCATGAGCTGTGCCTAATGGAACAGAGGCCATTCCAGCTGGATTATGCCAGAGGCTTTTAAAGGAACAACTGCCTGAAGTGGTTTTTTTTTTTTTTCCAGCCTGACATCAAAATAAGTGACAATTGAAACAAATATGGTCTGGAATTGCAGCTCCTCATGGCAATAGTATTAACCAATGTAAGTAGCAATGCTCAGAGTTCAAGTCATAGCTGTTGGGCTGCCCCCTAAATGAATGAGCTGCCCAGGGAGGTGGTGGAGTCACCCACCCTGGGTGTGTTTAAGGGTGGTTTGGATGTGGTGCTTGGGGCTATGGTTTAAGATGAATCTTGTAGAGCAGGGTTCTAGTTTGGACTTGGTGATCCTGAGGGGCTTTGCCAACCTGCATGTTTCTGTGATTGTGTGATTCTAAACCTCTAGCTCCTCTTGCAGCATACTTCCAGCACCTTCACCACTTTGGTCTGGTGGTGGTGAAAGCTTCTTGTGGCAGGACTGTGCTGGTTTGAGACTAATTGGAATATTTTAATGAAAAAAAAATTTAGATTCTAAGCTGTGAAAAGCAAACAGTGGTGATGTCTTCTGCACTCACAGGCTTGCTGAGATGGATAAGAACAAGGACACAAACATAGATAACACAGAAAATCTCTCTGGGAGCTGCTGTGTCTTCTGGGCTTCTGCTGTGTAACCCCCCTAATCATTCTGCTTCTAACCCCCCTTGCTGATCCCCCAAACCATCACAAAGGACTCAAAAATGTCAGTTTTATTTGGAATTAATTGCATCTGAATTTGATTAAGCAGGGCCAGCAAAGTACCCTTGTGGCCAAGAAGACAAATGGTCTCCTGGGCTGCATGAAGAAGAGTGTGGCCAGAAGGTTGAGGGAGGTTGTCTTCCTCCACTCAGACCTACTGAAGCTGCATCTGGAGTCCTGGATCTAGTTCTGGGCTTCTCAGTTCAGGAAAGACAAGAAAGTACTGGAAAGAGTCCAGGGGAGGCTGCAAAGATGCTGAACAGCCTGGAGCATCTCTATGAGGAGAAAAGGTTGAGAGCCCTGGGACTGTTGAGCCTGGAGAAGAGCAAACTCAGAGGGGATCTGATCAATTCTCAGCAAGGGTTAAAAGAATGGGGACAAAATGATGGGTCCAGACTCTTGTGAGTGGTATCCAGTGACAGGACAAGGGGAAATGGGCACAAAGTGGAACCCAGGAGGTTCCACCTGAACAGGAGGAGAAACTTCTTTTGTGCAAGGTTGCTGAAGCCCTGTCCCAGGCTGCCCAGGTTGGTTGTGGATTCTCTTTCTCTGGACAGATTCCAAACTCCCCTGGGCATTGTGCTCCTGGGCAAGCTGCTGTGGGTGGCCCTGCTTTAGTATGGGGGTTGGACTGGATGATCTCCAGAGGTCCTTTCCAACCCAAACCATGCTGGGATTCTGTGATAAGAAGCAATTCTATATCTACATTGTATTGGGAGATGTTTCCTTTTCTTAGATTTGACTCTGGACAGTAAAAGCATTGTAGACCTGACCTTCATTAACAAGAAATGCAGAGCAAGAATTCATTGTGAGCAAAAGCAAGGAAACTGCCATGAAAAAGAAAAGCCTTGTTGGCAATTTCTTTTTTTTTTCTTTTTCTTTTTTTTTTTTTGCCCCTGTTCATCATAATCCAGTCTCATTTTCCCAACAGCAGCAAGAAATCAGAAGAGTTCAAGGACTTGTGTCCAGGAGAATGACAAAGCACTATTAGTGTCACTTTCCTTCATAATACTACAAAACAGATTTGAAGAAAGACTTTTTTTACTTTTTTTTTTTTTTCCTCCCTAACTTTTTATTGCTGAGGGTGGTGAGATCCTGGCCAGGGTTGCCCAGAGAGGTGGGAGATGCCTCATCCCTAGAACCAGGCCAGCTTATCTTGTCTGGCACTCTGAGCAACCTGCTCTAGTTGCAGATGTCCCTGTTGACTGCAAAGCACTTGGACTAGATGACCTTTAAAGGTCCTTCCAACCCAAACCATTCTATGATGACCTTTAAATGTCCCTTCCAACCCAACCCAAGATTCCTCAAGATGCTCTTGTCCAGTTTCTAATTGATTTAAGAACTTACCTTCCGTACTCCTCTCATTGATTTTATCCCAGCACTGAATTCCATCTTTTAAGCTTCAACTTCACATGGCCTTTGGTGTCTTCTAACAGCAGCATCACCCTCTCTGCCACCTCTGGTGGCTCAAATCAGTCTCCTCAACTTAAAAGCCCCATCCATCTCCAGTCTGCTGCAGTGCCATGTGCTGGCCCTACAAAACTTTCTTTTTTCTTTCTTTTTTTTTTTTTTAATAGCTCTTTCCTTTCCCCTGAGCACAATTTTTTGTGATGCATTTTACTTCTGGCACGGTGCAAGTGCAGTTATCACTTTGAGCCAAAGAAGCTGACAGCACTTTGCTACCTTCCTTGCCAGAGCTTTGAGAGAAAATAAGAGTTTTGGGTGGGTTTTTTTTTTCTTTTTTTTTTTTTGTTGGGGGAGAACATAATGGAGTAGCTGATTCCAACTGACTCATGCTAGGCTGAGGTAAAGGCTACACCACACACAGATGATCTAAAAATAATGACCATGAGAATCTCCGACAAATCGCTCCTGTAGTTTCCACTCCTAGTTCCTGGGGCCTCAAAATGTTGGCCCAGGGAGTGTCAGAATGGGCCAGGCTCGTTGTAAATCATTTATAAGGTCAGACTTCCAATGGACAAGCTGTCTTCTACCAGTGTTCCCTTTCATGGTGCTTTCTCTTGGGTTTTTGGACCAGACCCTGCCATTGACAGCTGCTGGTCCATCTTTGGCTGTCTCGTCAGAGCTGCAGTTGAGAGGTTCTCTTAGCCTGGCTGTGAGTTTTCACCCACATTAGGGTTTATCAAGTCACCTGGTGAGTTTGGCCTTCTTTTCCCCCCATATCAAGGCCATCTGAAGTCCCTGTTTACCTAACAGTCTGATATGAAGAAGGACTGAGAAAGCTGAGGTTGTTCAGCCTGGAGGAGTCTCTGGGAAGACCTTCTGGTGGCCTTTCAGTACATTAAGGGGCTGATCAGAAAGCTGGGGCCAGGCTTTTGAGCAGGGGCTGCTGTGATAGGACAAGGGGTGATGGCTTGAACTAATTGAGAGAGATTCAAACTGGAGAGCAGGAAGAAATATTTTACCCTGAGTGTGGTAAATAAATATCTGAGAGCTGGGTGTCAGGAGGGGTTGGACAGGCTCTGCTCGCTTGGTCCTTGTGACAGGACAAGGAGCAATGGATGGAAGCTGCAGCACAGGAGGTTCCACCTCAACACAAGGGGGAACTTCTTTACTGTAAGGGTCCCAGAGCACTGGAACAGGCTGCTCAGAGAGGTTGTGGAGTCTCCTTCTCTGGAGCCTTTCAAGGCCTGTCTGGATGTGTTCCTGTGTGACCTGAGTTAGGTTGCATGGTCCTGCTCTGGCAGGGGGGTTGGACTGGATGCTCTCTTCGGGTCCCTTCCAACCCCTGACATCCTGTGAGTCTGGTGAGGCTCTGTCCCAGTCTGGCCAGACAGGTGGTAGCTGCCCCATTGCTGGAACCATTCCAGGTCAGGTTTATCAGAGCTCTGAGCAACCTGCTCTAGTTGCAGATGTTGGACGAGGCCTTGAGTGACCTGTACTAGTGGGAGGTGTCCCTGCCTATGGCAGGGGATTGGAACTAGATGATCCTTGAGGTCCCTTCCAAACTTACCATTCTATGATTCTATGTCCCTGCTGACTGTAGGGGGTTGAACTAGATGAGCCTTACAGATCCTTTCCAACCCAAACTGTTGAGAGATTCTCTAATCCTGCTGCAATGGGTGGAGCATGGAAGAGGGTGAGAGGCACTCTGCCATTTGGGCAGCCTCATGCCTGCTGTTTTGCAGGACATGAAGTCAGCAGGTGACAGCCTCCATGACCACCCACAGCAAGAGAAGATCCTTTTTGTCCATTCAAAGGAAGCTTTGCAATAACACCATCAGTACCTGGAGTTGTCTGCCCTTCTGCTGCTTCATTTCCTTCTAATGAGGCTCTGACATTTGGCCAGAAATCTGCCTGCAGGTTCCTATCTCCTTTGTGTTAATGGATTGCTGAGGGGTTTTTTTTATTTTATTTTATTTATTATCCCAAATGTCTGGCCAATGTAAAGGTTTCCTTTCCTTAAAACAACAAAGATTTGTAATATGCCTACAAATAATCCTCCCATAATCAGGCCACATCAAAGAGCTGGCAGTCAATCACCCAGAGGTACACACAGTCCACTCACTGGTATATGCTGTTGTGCAGAAGTCCATGTTGCTCCATAACCCTCACCAGCCAGCTTCTATCTCAGCCTGAAATTGGTTGTACCATTCAAACACTTCTCTTTTTAATGATGAAGGCCAACTCCTACTAATCCTTCTTCAAGCACAGAGGAGTTAGCACACCTGAGAGTAAAAGGTTGTCAACAGCAGCAACATGAAAACTCTTTTTTGGGGGACATCTCTAAAGCATTATCCCTTCAGCACTCAGCTTTGCAGCTGGCTTTGTAGCCTGTGAAATAGTTTTATGGAGGAGTTTACAGGAATCCCTAAAGGGATTTAAAAAGATGTGGTGCTGAGGGTCATGGCTTGCCCAGAGATGTAATGGGGACCCCATCCTTGGAGGTGTTTGAGGTGAAACTTGGTGGGGCAGTCTGATCTAATTGGAAGTGTCCCTGCTGACTGCAGGCTGGATGGACAAGATGACCTTTGAGGGTCTCTTTCAACCCAGTGCATTCTTTGAGTCTATGTTTTAGTGGTGACTTGATAGTGTTGGGTTAATAGTTGGACTTGATGATCTTTTCCAAACCAAATGATTCTATGATTCTATGGTGCTATGATTTTATGTTTCCCTGCTCCCTGGTGGCTCTTTAATGTTTTCTGCTGAAGTTGATCTTTTCACAGGGTCCTAAACATACACCACAGAAGTCCTGTTAAACTTATTTGGGGGAGAAGAGGGTCATACTTGTCATGACTGGACAAGTCATGGTCTTTGGGCTGGCAATGACCTTTATTTCTTNCAATTTGGTGTCATCTGCAAGCTTGTGGGAGTTTATCTCAAGTTGAGCTGCTGTTAGGACATGGGATGGGAGCTGTGAGGGGATGCAGCAAAGGGGCAGAGAGGTGTTTCTGCACACATCGAGCCACAGGCAGAGCACATCCCCCTGTGTCCTTAGGAGACACAGAGGCAAACAAACTCAACAAGGCTGAGAGTTCACCTCATGTGGAATCAACCCCCACAAGGCTACGGCCACAGTTTGATTTCCTCTGTGGCTGAGCACAAATGGCTTTAATCTCTTCAAGGGTGGTCCTCTCCACACCAAATGTTGCCTTCATTCAGCAGGTGCCTCGCAGCAGTTTTGCTCTTGCAGGAGGAAGCAGATGAGCAGATCTAAGCAGATGAGTTCAGTTCTCAGTTCTGTGGCTTGGGCTCTTCTCCAGTTATTATCTTTGCTCAGGCAGGGGTTTTCTGAAGCCACAAAGGGAATCCCATCCAGACCCAGGCTGTGAAGGCAGGATTTTCCACATCCAGGCAAGCAGATAGAACTTCTCCCAGAGCTCAGAAATCAGGAGGCTGTTTGCAGCAGGGATGTTTATAGTTCTCTTTTGTTGCCAGCAATGAGTTAGACTTCATCCTAGACTGCATATCTGTGATTTGAAGGAAGAAAAAGGGATAATCTCCAAACAATCCAGAATGGTCTGTGCAGGCTCTGGATCTGTTGGCATCCAACCAGACAGAATCATAGACTGGTTTGGGTTGGATGGGGTCTTTAAAGGTCATCCAGTCCCACTGCTCTGCTCTCAGCAGGGACATCCTCAACTAGATGAGGTTGCTCAGAGCCCCAGGCAACCTCTCCTGGAATGGTTCCAGGGATGGGGCATCTCCCACCTCTCTGGCCAGCCTGGAGTAATATCTCACCACCCACATTGTGCAAAATTCTTTTCTTTCTCTCTGGTCTGTATCTCCCTCTTTTAGTTCAAACCACCACCCTGGTCCCATCACAAAAGGTACTGCTCAAAAGTCCATTTTGATCTTTCAGATAGGACCTCTTGAACACTGCAGGATGTGCAGAATGAGAATTAAGCAAAGAAGAATGAAAAAGCAGGCAGCCTTTGCTTACCAGTTCTCCAAGTCTTGGCCAAAGTAGCTGGATCAACATGTGAACCAAGCTGTAATCACTCACTGCTGGTGTGGCATCCATGCCTTTTTCAGTGAGTAGGTCTCTTGAGATGAGCTGCTTTGTGGGGCACTACATGGTAAGAACATGTTTGGGGAGCTGGGAGTGTGTTCACTATGGCAGGCCATGTCAGAGGGGGATTTGGGGTCATTGCAAGGTCAGGCTGAAGATGCCTGTACTCAGCACTGGTCAGGCCACACCTTGAGTGCTGTGTCCAGTTCTGGGCCCCTCAAGTCAAGAGAGATGTTGAGGTGCTGGAAGGTGTCCAGAGAAGGGCAGCAAGGCTGGTGAGGGGCCTGGAGCACAGCCCTGTGAGGAGAGGCTGAGGGAGCTGGGGGTGTGCAGCCTGCAGAAGAGGAGGCTCAGGGCAGACCTCATTGCTGTCTACAACTACCTGGTGGGGTTGGGATCTTCTGCCAGACACCCAGCAGCAGAACAAGGGGACAAGGTCTTGAGCTGTGCCAGGGGAGGTCTAGGCTGGATGTTAGGAGGAAGTTGTTGCCAGAGAGAGTGATTGGCATTGGAATGGGCTGCCCAGGGAGGTGGTGGAGTGCCCATCCCTGGAGGTGTTGAAGGAAAGCCTGGATGGGGCACTTAGTGCCATGGTCTGGTTGATTGGGTAGGGCTGGGTGCTAGGTTGGGGTGGATGAGCTTGGAGGTCTCTTCCAACCTGGCTGATTCTATGATTCTATGCAAGGAAGGCCAGGTGACAGGCTGTAGGGTCAAAGCCAACCGTACAGAGCCATGGTCTTTCTCCAGCTGTGCAGTCTCATGGGCTTCCTCCACTCTAGGACATCAAGCTCTGGATCCAACAGATCAAAAATGGAGCTGGGCACATCTGATCATGGAGCAGAAACTATAGCTCTGCCCTGTAAATTCATGGTTTTCCAGACTAGCTAGAGGAGACAATGAATCACAGAATCACAGAAATTTAGGAGTTGGAAGGGACCTCCAGAGATCATTGAGTCCAACCTCCCTGCCAAGCAGGATC
>WBNM01028963.1:25897-41181 GCA_013399055.1 Ramphastos sulfuratus | reverse complement strand
AAAAAAAAAAAAAAAAAAAAAAAAAAGAAGGCGAGGGGGGGGGGGGGGGGGGGAAGAAATAATAAAAAAAAAGGCTTTTGTGTTCCTTTTCTGAGTAAACAGCAGAATGGTAGCAGTTTAATTTCTCCCAGCTCAGCCAGAGGCTGGAGGATGCTTTCCTCTGTTATTTTT
Organism: Ramphastos sulfuratus; assembly: GCA_013399055.1. NCBI lineage: Eukaryota > Metazoa > Chordata > Aves > Piciformes > Ramphastidae > Ramphastos > Ramphastos sulfuratus. Next base: position 41,010 of record WBNM01028963.1, on the reverse strand, counting down.
TTCCTTCTGTGACTTCTAATTTTGTCACTGGGTTCTGTGGTTCCTTGTGGGACCAGAAATTCCTAGTGGAATACAGAAGGGATATGTCAGCTTTAGCTGATCTGGAGGGGGAAAAAAATAAACCATAAAAACCCCAACCAAACAAGCAGAACTTGGTGTATTGCAAAAGAAACCAATCAAGCTGAAGTGGTGAGGAGGAAAAGGGTTGTCCTTTAATCATCCCAGGGCTTCTGGTCCAGAGGCTCTTTCTGTACTGAGGAATTGTTCTATTCAATTGGATAAGGGTGAGGGAAAAAAGAAAAAGAGAGAAACAAAAAAAGCAACAAATTTCTGTGGGGATTTATTAAGAACAAAACCAAATTAATTTTTCCTCAGGAAAATGGGAGGGGAATGGCTTCTTGTTTCTCAAACACTGAGCTGCTCTAACCAAGAACCAAATGTGGCTGCAGAGCCTGAGGGACACTGAAGCTTAGATGTTCCCTTTGTCCTTCGTGAGCTGGACCCATGGGATAGGCAACAATTCCAGTAATTCCCTACAGCTTAGCCATGTAAATGGATCTTGGGAAATGTAGTTTGGCTTGCAGACCTGTCCATTGAGGAAAAGAAGACCAATTTTCATTGCCAGCAATGTTCCATTGCCAACAATTTCCCATTGCCATTGTGTCAGCCTTTCATAAAGGCATAAATACATTCTGATGTTTGGCCTGAATAGTAACTTCTTTCTTTCTTTTTATTTTTTTTTTCCCCCATAAATGCAATGTCAGGGCCAAAACATTCTAAATTTTGAGCTATAGGTAGGAAGATTACCTGAAAGGATTATTGATAAAGCAATTTGCTTTCATAAAAAGTGGGAAGGTCTAAGGACTTGCCCATACTATTCTTCAATATTTTAAGGGGAATTTGTTTGCCTACTCCTAGAGCTGCCAGTGTGAAAAGCAGCCAGTCTGCTTATGCTTCTAAAAATGTAGAATCATGGAATCATTTTGGTTGCAAAAGATCTTTAAGGTCATTGGGTCCAACTGTTAACCCAGTGCTACCAGGTCATCACTCAGCATCACCTTTCCACAGCTTTGAAACCTCTCCAGGCATGGGGGTTCCACCACTGTCCTGGGCAGCCTGGCCCACAGCTTGACAGCCATCAAGAAGAAGAAATTGTTCCCCATGCCCAATCTAAACTTCCCCTTGGGCAACTTGAGGCTGTTTTCCTTGTCCTGTCACTTGCTCCTTTGGAGAAGAGACCAACACCCACCTGGCTCCAACCTCCTTTCAGGCAGTTGAAATATGTAGACCAGTTCTGACTCAAGATGTGAACATGAAGGGAAATTTGGTTCTCTATAGAAGTGGAAAAAAAAAGTGTTAGGTTAAGGGAAGAGATTTTTGGTCTCTTCTCCCAAGGAACAGGCTATAGGACAAGAGGAAATGGCCTTGAGTTGCACCAGAGAAGGTTTAGGTTGGACATAGGAACAATTTGTATGTCACAAGAGTGGTCAGGCATTGGAACAGGCTGCCCAGGGAGGTGATGGAGTCACCATCCCTGGAGGTGTTAAAAAAAACATGTGGACATGGCACTCTGGGACATGGCTTAGTGGCCATGGTGGTGTTGGGTCGATGGTTGGACTTGATGATCATAGATGACTTTTCCAACTGAAATGATTCTATGATTCTAGAGTTGTCTCTGAGTCTACCTACAGAGTCTCTTGTGAGCCACTTTCATATGCCCTGATGAGAACTGAAAAGCCTTAAGAAGAACTTCGTGGAGCAAAGGAAATGCAAAAGGAATGGAGAAAACACAGAGAAGTCACAGCCTGATTCCTGGTTCAATCCCTTTTGCCATGGCTGCAGGTTCAGTGCTCCACAGCTGCCTGCAAGCTAACAGCTGGGCTGCATTTCCAGTCTCAACTCACTTTGGGGTGATTTTGCACAGATTTCATCAGCTTAAACTTCAGCTCCCTGCAATAGAGATGTTTAGAGGTCCTACATAGTTACTTTGTGGGGGATGAGAACATCAGCTGGAATCCCGTTGTGTTTTGAGAATGCAGGGATAGATCCATGGTTCCTCTTTTTATGTGGAGGAGGATGTGTAGCTGAAGGTCTTGGGGCTTCCTGTTCTTTGCATGACCTTGTTGCATCAGAAATGATGAAAGAGAAGCCCAGCAGGAGAAACTCATGAGTGGGTTACTGCTTCTACTTCAGCTGTCTTCGTTCACATGAACTGTCTCCATTCAGGTGGCTCAAAGTAAGACAACTTTAAAGCTATTCCTGAGCATCAAAGCCATCTTCATAGAGCCATCAGAGGTGCTGTGATTCTGTGATCATATCCTCTGGACCAGCAGCACAGAGACAGCCACCTTAAAATAGAGGTTGGGAGGGCAGTAGGAAAAAGAAAATGTCTTGCATCAAGAATTCCCTAGAAAGACACTAGCAGAGAGGAAACATCTCTAGGACCTTTGCATTGACCCAGTGTGTCTCTAAAGAAGCATTCTGGACTTACACAAATGTTAGAAAGATAAAAATCCATCTTCAAAGGCTCAGCATCTTGTTCCTCTGAGTCATATTTTACTTTTTAAAATTGATATATTTTTTTCCACAGCTGTGTCAATACATCCATGTCTGTTTCTCATCAAGCCAACACCTGCTAGAGGATGTTGAGAAAAGAAAAGTGGATCCAGAATAACATCAGTCACATTCATACAGGACTGACCTGCTGGAGAGCAGCTCTGTGGAGTGTGGGTGGACAAGAACTTGCCCATGAGCCAGCAATGTGCCCTTGTGGCCAATGGTCTCCTGGAATGAATGAAGAAGAGTGTGGACAGCAGGTTGAGGGAGATTCTCCTCCCCCTCTATTTTGCCCTGATGCAATGTAGGATCCTCAATTCAGTAGAGAAAGGGAACTACTGGAGAGAATCCAGGGGAGGTTGGGAAGCTGCTGAGGGGCCTGGAGCATCTCTGTGAGCTCTGAGAGCCCTGAGGCCGTTGATCCCTTCTGACCTAAAGCATTCCGTGATTCTCTGAACTGAATCTCTTCCAGGCTTGGTAACAATACCAAAAGAAGACATTGAGAAGGTCTTCTGCCCTCAATCACTGATAGCATCCTATGGAGGAGAGCCCATTTTCCTCTCTCTTCAATGACTGCCACTCCAGATGTATCATTCCAGGACTGAGAAAGACATTTAAGGAGCGAGCTGAACCAGATGAGACCTTTTTAAGAAGAGGGCATGCCATTACTTACTGGGTCCTGCAAGTGCAAGAGAGGTCAGGCTGCACGTTGAAAGCTCTTGGGAAAAAACTACTGCTCTAAAAAGCAGCTTGCACTTGTAGAAGCTGCTTCTTTCCCACCTCTCTCTTTCTCCTTCAGTGCAGCTGAGTGCACACACAGGGTCCATCTACTTCGGCTCTGCAGAGCTGGCACAGCTGGACCCTTATCTCCTGCATCAGCATCCCAGACCTTTTATTGCTGACAAAAGAGAAATATTTATGCAAGAGGGCTGTGGGAACAGAGCATTCTCACTGGCACGTTCTCCCATGTTACAAATAAGTAACGGCATGAAGAGCTTATCTGTGGCGTGCAGGCAGTGGCTGAAACAGAAAGCTCTCTGGATGGAGAAGGTCAGACCTTGGGTTGCTAATCACAGCTGACATGGGGAACTGGAGAGCTGTCCTGGTTGGAGTTAGGACAGAGCTAGTGCTGCTCAGTGATTTGATTTCTCAGCTCAGCCTCTGCTCGGCGAGGGCACTTGCTGAAGCTCAGGGCATGTTTGCACACAGTGCTTCCAGCAGTGGGAATGCTGATGGGGAGAGCTACTGCCAAGAAAGGCTCTTGCTTGTGTAGACTAAGGGCACTACCACATGTTGTGCCCTCCCATGGGGTGCAGAAAGTCAGAGGTGGCACCTGTGGGGAAGAGGCAACAGGAAGGTGACCTCTGACTAGCTAAGGATGGCCTTGGATGTCACCTTCAGGATCAAGCTGAGGGATCATCAGGGCCAAGTTACCTTCTTCAATGGCCAGTGTCTGAGGAGGACTATGTCCCTGCTGCCTTTGATCCTGATTCTTCTGTTGCTGAATCCAGTTCCAGAATCCAGCTCCTGCACTCCTGACTATTGACAAGGGCTTGCAATGACAGGACAAGGGGCAATGGGTTTAAACTGGCAGAGGGGAGATTGAAACTGGATGTTAGGAGGAAGTACTTTCCAGTGAGGGTGGTGAGACACTGGCACAGGTTGCCCAGGGAGGTTGTGGCTGCTCCCTCCCTGGAGGTGTTCAAGGCCAGGTTGGATGAGGCCTTGAGTAACCTGTGCTAGTGGGAGGTGTCCCTGGCTATGGCAGGTAGTTGGAACTAGATGAGCTTTGAGGTCTCTTCCAATCTTACCATTCTATAATTCAATTCCCACCTGCCCAGAAGTCCAGTCTGGGACTTCCCCAGTGCCTGCCTCCAGCATCAGTGGTGACAACGGTGATGTCATTGCCATCAGGGACAGAGCAATTTCTATCTCTTTGTCTCTGTTTCATTGCATTGTTCTTCTTTCCATCCCAGCTGGTTTAGTTCCTTCCCAACCCATCCATCTCTCTCCCTTCTTCCCTTTTGCTTCCCTTTGGGAAGGGAGAGGAGTTTATAGAGTATCTGTCATTGGTCTAGAGGCCAGCCCAGCCCTAACCAGTGACAAGAATCTATTCCAATACATTGGATATGTGCCCAGATCCCAGATGCCAGCTGTAACTGCTTATCCTGGGCAATTAACATGGATGGTGCATTAATTGGTTTAACAGCTTTAAATGCTGTGACATTATTTTGGATTAACTTTATTTTCAGCATGTTTAACTCAGACTTTTCTTTTCCTTCCTGACATNTCTTGCTTCAAGCTCCTGCATCCACTTGCTTCAAATAGTCAACCAAAGCCCTTAACATTCACTTGCTTCAAGCTCCTGCATTCATTTGCTTCAAGAGTCAACCAAAGCCCTTAACATTTTCTTGCTTCAAGCTCCTGCATTCACTTGCTTCAAAGAGTCAACCAAAGCCCTTAACATTCTCTTGCTTCAAGCTCCTGCATTCACTTGCTTCAAATAGTCAACCAAAGCCCTTAAAATTCTCTTGCTTCAAGCTCCTGCATTCACTTGCTTCAAAGAGTCAACCAAAGCCCTTAACATTCTCTTGCTTCAAGCTCCTGCATCCACTTGCTTCAAATAGTCAACCAAAGTCCTTAACAGGTGTAGGACTGGGTGGCTGGGTAAGAAGACAGCAAACAGATTTTCCTCAGGCTTCATCCTCAGCCTCATTAATAATTAAGAAATCTACCAAAATTCCTGGTCCAAAGTCTAGGAAGAGTGGAGCAGAACAAGGAAGAAAAGAGCTTGGCAATAGTTTGGTCACTGGAGCATCCACTGCTGCTGCTGTGCTGTCCCAGGCTGCCCAGAGAGGTTGTGGAGTCTCCTACTCTGGAGAGATTCCAAAGCCACCAGGTCATTGTGACCCTGGGCAAGCTGCTGTGGGTGCCTCTGCTGTAGCAGGGGGGTTGGACTGGATGATCTCCAGAGGTCCCTTTCAATCCCTATCATGCTTGGTTTCTGTGAAATGTGCCTTATGAAAGGCACAGCAGAGTCAGGATAGGTGTCAGCCTTGTGCCTCTGTCCTNTTCATTGCATTGTTCTTCTTTCCATCCCAGCTGGTTTAGTTCCTTCCCAACCCATCAATCTCTCTCCCTTCTTCCCTTTTGCTTCCCTTTGGGAAGGGAGAGGAGTTTATAGAGTATCTGTCATTGGTCTAGAGGCCAGCCCAGCCCTAACCAGTGACAAGAATCTATTCCAATACATTGGATATGTGCCCAGATCCCAGATGCCAGCTGTAACTGCTTATCCTGGGCAATTAACATGGATGGTGCATTAATTGGTTTAACAGCTTTAAATGCTGTGACATTATTTTGGATTAACTTTATTTTCAGCATGTTTAACTCAGACTTTTCTTTTCCTTCCTGACATGAATTAACTACCCCTGAGCTTTATCTCTTTAAATCATCATTTAAAGGTGTTTAATAGATTTTTCTTTTTCTTTCAGCCAGTTCTGAAAATCTCTCCTTAGTAAATTAAAAACCTTTCAAGTGTCGCCAACTGGAAAGTCCAAGAGACTAAGTAATCACCATGGAAAAATCCATCTGAAGTCTCTTTTTCCTCTGCTATCCATCAGTGGGCTGTGGCTCCTGACAATCTGTTGGTTACACCAAGTTTACTCTGTGGAGTTGTTACATTCCCTTGAAATTTGACTCCTCTGTTGCTGTGGTCCTTAAGTAAGCCAATACAGAATTCTCCTTTCCCTTCTTGCATGAGCTTCTGTGATCACTTGGAGATGTAGATTCTATGCTATAGATAGAGAAATATCTTTTTTTCTCTCTCTTTGCCAAGTATTTTAGTTAAGGAGCACCTTACTATTTGGACATTCAATGTGGCCGTGCCCTGTGTGTTTGAGAGTGATATGAGGAGGTTTTGATGTCCTCCTGCCCATCAATGACAGCAATCTCAGAGCAAAGCAGCTTCACTGCCTTCCTTGTACTGCATTAGAATCATTGCAATATTTAGTCAAGGGTAACAACAGGTCTTCTCTGAAACACCTCTCTCCATGTTGAAACACCTTGGCCTTTATCTTCAGCCTCATTAGGTCTCCTGNGATCTCCAGAGGTCCCTTTCAATCCCTATCATGCTTGGTTTCTGTGAAATGTGCCTTATGAAAGGCACAGCAGAGTCAGGATAGGTGTCAGCCTTGTGCCTCTGTCCTGGTTTGGGCTGGGACAGGGTTAATTCTCTTCTCAGTAGCTGGTGCAGTGCTGTGGTTTGGATATAGTGTGAGAATGATGCTGATAACATGCTGATGTTTTAGTTGTTGCTAAGTAGCTGTATCCTGAGTCAAGGACTTCTGGTTTCCCATGCTCTGCCAACAAGAAGGTACATAGAAAGCTGGAGGGACTATGGCCAGGACGTCTGACCAGACCAAAGGGACATCACAGAATCACAGAACAAGGATGGGAGGGACTAGATGATCTCTGGAGATCATCTAATCATAGAATGGTAATGTTGGAAGGGACCTCAACTTCTCTGCTTTCCCCTACCTTTAGGCTTAGCAGGATCCCCACTGGAGGTGGCTTGCCTGAGTTACCTCAGCCAGCTGAGGATCAGTGGAGATGCTTCATTTCAGATGGTTGACTTCTGTGACCAAAACCTTTGCCACTCTTCTCTGCAGCTGGTGGGAAATGTCCCATTTATAGGCAATCTATCCAACTAATGCAGGGGGTTGTGTTTGATTTAGTCATTCCAGGCCCCCATAACAGGCACCTGGAGGCCTTGTGTGACCTGTGCTAGTGGGAGGTGTCCCTGCCTATGGCAGGGGGTTGGAACTGGATGATCCTTGAGGTCCCTTCCAACCTTACCATTCTATGATTTTATAATCTCTGTTTCTCTTGTCATAAACTGGACATTTAACAAAGGTCAGACCAGCTTTGATGAAAGAAATGGAACAGTTTGGGTTGGAAGGGGCCTTTAAAGGTCATCTAGTCCAACTAGGTCATCCTCTAAATGATCTTCCAATGCAGCATGTTGACTGCCCACCTTGGGCCATTTGCCTGTCTTCTTGGTCTCCTTTTCAGAGCCAACCCTGTGATTCTTTTCACACCAGTAAAATAAAAACAGTAAAGGAAAAGACTATGCAGGCTCAAGTTTTAGGACCTCAGATACTTTGGTTTGATTTTTCTCTCTCCTTTTCCTCCTCTCAAAGAGCACTTAGTGAAGAAGGAAACACAGAAAGTCCAGGACCTGGAAGTGAGAGGTGAACAGAAGCTCACTGAGTGCTTGAAGTTTAAGATGTAGCTCACTAATGAGGTGTCAGAGAAATTTGGAAGCCAAAGAAGGGAAAACTCTGCTAGATTGCTTGAAAGATTAATAATTGCTCTGCCTGTGCAGGATTTCTCCTCTTATATCTCCATGACTTTTATTTCTCCAGAAGGGAAAATAAAGCAAATGAGAAATCTGGACCATTCTAGAACTGCTCAATGCTCAACCAACCTCAGGATACTGCAGATGTGCACAGACCTAACCATCCATGCATAAAATGTCTGGGGGGAAGAGTGGGCAGGTTCAGAGTGGTTTTCTCAGACCATGTCCATCTTCCTCCTTCTGAATGTGTCTAACACAATTCCCACTCTTTCTGACAGATCTAAAGAAAGAGAGCCAAGGTAAGGTGAGCAAATGGTCAATGGGGCAGGAGGGAATGACCTCAAGTTGCACCAGGCAAGGTTTAGGTTGGACATGAGGAACAATTTCTTCCCCAAAAGGATTGTCAAGGTCTGGCTCAGGCTGCTCGATGCAGTGGTGAAGTGCCCATCCCTAGAGTGGTTTCAAGGCTGTGGAGATGTGATGCTGAGGGCCATGGTTTAGTGGGAGAACTGGCAGTGCTGGGTTAGAGGGTGGACTTGAAGTTCTCTTCCAATCAAAATGATTCTGTTGTTCTATGCTTATATAATTCTAAGATATCAATTCTTGTAAAAAATTGTGTCTGGGAGGCTGAAGCCTTCATGTTCTGACAAGGGATTTCCCCCAGCAGAAGAGGAGATGAGGTCAGAGCCTGTCTTTGTAGAGCTGCCCATTTGGGAGGCTGAGACAAGGGTGAACAGCACAAGGATTTTGGTGCATAATCAAATCATTTCAGGATCAGGAGAGCAATCTGTGGTTGGGAGGGAGAGATGTGCAGAGAAAAGAGAGGGGTTTCAAAGGCAGCTGAAGGGAAAGTCCAAGTCACACAAGGTGGCAGTGCAGATTGTCAGCAGGGGTTTCCTGGACATCAGCAAACAGCTAAAAATAGCCTTGTTGAGTCAGTTACAACAGGAGAAATGACACAGTTCTGGATGGTGTAGCTCCAGTGACTGCACTAGAGTTGTGCCTGTGTCCCTCAGCTGGGTATGGAGTCTCTAAGATAACACATTGACTAATTACTAATTATCCTCATGGATTAATGATCTTAATTTATTGATTTTTTTCTCCCCCACTCAATCTTTTCCATTGTCATTTTGGTTTTGTGTGTGATCATTCAGACCAGGCTGTGGACATTTGGTACCTCAAAGACCCCCAGATGACTTCTAATATCTCTGTTGGAATCCATGGATGTGCACTTCAAAGTGAATTCACAGCTTAGATTTGGTACTCAAGAGCACATGCAATGACTTCTGTAGTCCACAGGTCAAGAGTGGAACCATCCAGCCCATTTCCATCAAATCTGGATATATTTTAAAGCTCAAGTCCAGGTAAACAGACAAAATAAATAATGTCTTAGAATTATTAAGGTTGGAAAAGGCCTCTAAGATCATCAAGTCCAACAATCATGCCCAAACTCTTGAGCTGCTCCATTTGTCCTGTAGATCTAATCTAGTTTACAAAGAACCTTCGAAAATGTGTGGTTTAAGCATCCCCCATGCTCTGAGGAGTTTGTGCAGCAGAAGAAAGGGGTCAGCTCAGGCTGTAAGTCAAATGATGTAGCTCCTTGCTCACTTTTTCTCCCACTGGTGGTCTCTCAGAGCTCAAAGAGTGATCATAGAATCATTAAGGTTGGAAAAGATCTCTAAGATCATCAGGTCTAATCTTCTGCCCAACATCTCCATCCCCACTAGACCCTGTCTCAAACGGCCACATCTACTTCTTTTTTGATGGTGCTGTTCATGCTGTGGGCTGCTTGCTTCTGAGAGCATGATGATTCATGTCATGCAAACAGTCAGATGCCATGTGGGGAGCAATTTCAGTTCCTCCCAGTCTGAACTTGCAGCAGAGGCTGTGCTACCTAAATTGTATTGGAACACTTCTTCTGCACGAACCAGGCAGTATCTGAGTGCAGTTTGTGGCTTTTCTGGGGAATGAGTTTAGACTTCTGCTGGAACAAGAGTGGAGAAAATCCCTGCAAATTAATTTTTATTGTTTTTTTTTTAAGATGCCTTTGGAGGTAGAATTCAGATTCTTTCTGCAATCTGTGGAGGGAAGCAGTGGCATTTCCAGCTCTTTTCCTCAATGCTTCAGCTGATAGTGTTGAGGTTGGTGGTGATCAGCCCTGAGTTTAGACCTCAGACACTGCAAGATACTCCCAGTTGTATGAGGCTGCAGCTTAGTGAGATGCAGAAGTCACTTTTCCCAGCTCATGGCCACGACTCCTTCACATCCTCCAGCACAACTGCAGATGTGGTCAGACCCTCACTCAGCCATGCCAAAATTATCTAGGTTAACTTAGAAACTTTAGAAGAGAGCTTTGCTATTTTTGCTGTGGTTGAAACCCAGACGATTTTGTCAGGGCTGTGTTTGGAAGCAATTAGCCCACACTTCTGCCAGCACATCTGAGGGCGTAGTAAATTCTGGTGAGGAGAAGGAGGAAGGAGCTGTGGGCAGCTGGGAAAGGACTGGTAGCGATAACCTCATCGAGTAGATGAAGGCAGCTTAAGTAGCAGATGTGGCCAGAGGCCAGGTGGTGTAAAAATATCCTGTGAGGCACCTCTGGAAAATCCTACACAGCACATGTTTCTGTGACCTTGGTAGTTGAAATCTGGTCATAATTTTAGAGCTTGGCTCCCACAGAGGTACCTCAGTAAATGAAGAGTGTCGCTGCGTGAGGAATCTGTCAACCACGGCCACCTCCTCAGTATTGAAGGCTGAAGGAGGTACTGAGCAAAGAGAGTGACCTCTGCCAGGGATGTGTCACTGGTGCCATCCCAGCATCAGAGAAGCATTTTGGTTCCAAGAGACCATTCAGGTTGTGGAGTCCAACCATTGACCCACCACTGCCAGGTCCCTCAGCACCACATCTCCACAGCTTTGAAACCCTTCCAGGCATGAGGACTCTACCACTGCCTCTGGCAGCTTGGGCCAGGCCTTGACAATCCTTTTGGGGAAGAAATTGTTCCTCATGTCCAATCTACCCCTCCCCTGGGGCAACTTGAAGCTGTTTCCTCTTGTCCTGTCACTTGTTCCTTGGGAGAAGAGGCCAGCCCCAATCTGGCTCAAATCTCCTTTNAACTCTCTCAGCCTGTCCTCATAGCAGAGCTGCTGCAGCCCTCTGAGCATATCATGTAAATGGCATAAAACAGAACAACAAAAAGTTCCTCCTGATGGAGATAAAGCAAGACCTTCATTGCTTCATGCATGGTTAACAGAAGTCAGGAAACACGTCAGAGAGAGAATAAAAAGCTGGAGGGAAAATCTGAGGCTAGGAAACCACTTTTATTTCTTCTCAGATCTGACCTAATTTCTGAAATCAAACCCCAAGCAATACTTCGGGGCTGTTTTCCTTCAGATTCTCATTCCTGAGCTCTCAGGAGGAATCCCTAATTTGTTGAAATGTAGGTAGACAAATTGGATCAGCAGCACAAGTTTGGGGTTTGCTGAGGAGATTGTGAAACCTCCAGCATCCCCGAGAGATTCAACTGTTTATCCTCAACCTCTTCAAGTGTAAGTTCTGCTTGCTTGCTCTTGATTTTGCTGCCAAAATACCATCATCATCATCATCATAATGAAGAGGCAAAACAACTTCTCTTCAGATTGTTTTCTGGCCACTAGTTCCATTTGCGTAAAGCTTCTTGATTCCACCTCGTTCTTTGGTTCAGGGCCAAGCTTCATGCTCAGAGAGGAAGCTGAGAGCTGAAAGTGCTTCTGCAGAAGTGTCCCCTAAACAGCTGAGGTGGAGACAGCCACAGGACGCAGCAGAGAGCTGAATTTATTAGGAGTGCAGGCTGCTGAAAAGGAGGAAAATAGCATTTTGGTGAACTATGCTGCTCTGCCAGAGAGAGGAGAGTCACAGGATCACAGAGTCCCAGCATGGTGGGGGTTGGAAGGGACATCTGCAGATGATCCAGTCCAACTCCCCTGCTAAAGCAGAGGCACTCCCAACAGCCAGTCCAAGGTCACAATGTCCAGGTGACTTTGGAATCTCTCCACCCAAGGAGACTCCACAACCTTTCTGGGCAGCCTGAGACAGGGCTCCAGCACCCTCACACCAAACAAGTTTCTCCTCCTGTTCAGATGGAACCTCCTGGGTTCCAGTTCCTGTTGCCCCTTGTCCTGTCCGTGGGCACCACAGACAAGAGTCTCAGGCTTCTTTTCTTGCCCTCCACCCTTTAAACTTTTGCTGAGCATTGAGAAGATTCCCTCTCAGGCTGCTCTTCTGCAAGTGAAAAGAAAGAGTTTTAACAGCAGCAAGAGCAGTGCTGACCTCAGAGGCTTGTGCACACTTTTCCACCTGACAATCAGCTAGAAGTGAATAAAAGGGAATTAATTGAAATAACACAAAAATAGACTTCCATCAGGCAACCAGCTTCAAGTGCTATAATAAGAGGACTAATTCTGGAGGGACTTGTTTCTGTCAGCAGGTTGCAGATATAAGCACTGAGAAGATGGAAAAAGCAAGAGTTGTGTTTCAAATAGAGAAGTGGGAGGTGTTCCCATGGGAAGCTGTGCTGAAAACCCTGAGATCATAAAGTGATAGAATGGTTTGGGTTGGAAGGGACCTTAAAGATCACTTAGTTCCATGGCCAGGGACACCTCCCACTAGAACAGGTCACTCAAGGCCTGCCCAACCTGGCCTTGAACAGCTCCAAGGAGTGAGCATCCACAATCTCCCTGGGCAACTTGTGCCAGTGTCTCACCACCCTCACTGCACAGAATTTCTTCTTCATCTCAAGTCTAAATCTCCTCTCTTCCACCTTCAATCCATTCCTCCTCAAGCTATCACTGCAAACCCTTATAAAAAGTTCCTGCCCAGCTTTCTTCTGATGCTGAATTTCAAGGCTGGGAATTTGCCAGGATGGATGGAGGACAGAGTATAAATAAAATATCCCGTTTTAGGCAAGACACATGGCAAAGGAATTGTCTGAAAGGACTTTTTCAGGCTTCAGAAGAACTTGGCAGGACCAGTTCTCTCTGTCTGTTCAGCATGCAATGGCCTGGATGAAGCCTGTGTTCTGTGCTCCCCTTTGCTATGATGGTAGGTATGGAGCTTCTTCCCATGGGATTAAACAACCTTTTGGGTTATTTTCCATCTTCATACAATTATAGAAAGGTTTGGGTTGACAGGGACCATTAAAAGTCCTCTAGTCCAAACCCCTTGCAGTCAACAGAGACACTTTCCACTAGAGCAAGTTGGTCACCAGGGTGCTGAGCATGCTGTGGGAAGGAGAAGAGTTTAAAGCTTCCATGGGATAACATCTCTGGTTAGGTTTTTGGTTTCATTTGTTTCTTCTCCTCTATTGCCTTTTACATTTCTATGGTCAGCCAAAAATTTACAACCTACTCATGCTCCAAAAGTGAATTCTTCTGGAAACTGCTTAGAGGAGTGAAAAATGGCACAAAGGGTGTCCTGGGACCTTTAGTAGTGTTATTCAGCTCTCCCCAGCCAGCAAGGACATTCCCTTCTGTTGGCTCCAGGTCTATTTTCCAATTGCCTGTTTAATTGCTAAGCAAGAGGTCTCCAGGGTGCCTCGATAAGATCAGGTGAAACTGTTTGGTTCTTATTTTCCATGAGTTTCCAAAGCAGGCCCTTGCTGCTTCATTTAGCCATGCCTTGAAGATGATGGTTATTGCTAATCCTGTAACAGGAACAATCCCTGGTGTCAGAATCCCAGCATGGTGGGGGCTGGAAGTGACCTCTGGAGAACATTCAATCCAACCCCCCTGCTAAAGCAGGGGCACCCACAGCAGCTTGACCAGGACCACAATGGCCAGGGTTGGGGTGGAGTCTCTCCACACAAGGAGGCTTCACAACCTCTCTGGGCAGCCTGGGACAGGGCTTCAGCACCTTCACACCAGAGAATTTTCTCCTCCTGTTCAGTTGGAACCTCCTGAGTTCCAGTTTGTGACCATTGCCCCTTGTCCTGCCCCTGGGCACTACTGACAAGAGTCTGGCCCTAGCCTCTTGTCCCCCACCCTTTAGATCTAGATGAGCACTAAGAAGATTCTTTTTGCATCTGCTCACAACAAAGAAGTTTCTCCTCCTGTTCAGGTGGAACCTCCTGGGTTCCAGTTTGTGCCATTGTCCTTTCTCTTCTCAGTGGGCACCACTAAGGAGAGACTGGTTCCATCCACTTGACCCCAACAGGTCCTTTATTTCTTGCTTTGCACTGATCAGATCCCCTCTGGATCTGCTCTTCTCCAGGCCCAACAGCCCCAGGGCTCTCAGCCTTTCCTCCTCACAGAGATGCTCCAGGCACCTTCAGCATCTTCAGAGTTTCCACTGGACTCTCCTTTCCTCCTCCCAAAGTCCACTCAACAGCTCTGTAGCCTCCACTGGACTCTCTCAAGCAGTTCCCTGTCTCTCCTGAACTGGGAAGCCTGGAAATGGGCATAATACTCCATGTGTGGCCTTACCAGGGGGTCCCTTCTCCTCAGTTGTGTGACATTGGAGATCCTCTGCACACATTGGGAAGATCTGTCTGAACTCAGGAAACACTAAAGGAGAATATTTTCCTCCTGCATCACTTCAGAGAGCATACACTCCTAAGGCCACCCAGAGAAGCCACATCAGGGCTGGGTACCAGCCCCCAAGCTCCCAACTCCCCCACCCAACCTATTTGTCTCATCTTCATCCTGCTTTAGTCATTGGTGATGGGCTCACATCACTGTACATGATTCTGGCAGCAAGTGGCTGAGTTAGGATTTGGTAGCAAAATATTTGGACAGCAAAGCTTCCAAGCAGAAAACTTTCCAGTGCTGCAACCCATTCTCATCCTTCCCTGCTGCTGCCCCAGCTTGATTCGATGCCTCCCAATCCCAGATCACAGCGAGGTTGTGCTCCAATCTTTTTCCATTAGAGCTTTGGTGATCAGAGCCTTCTTAATCAGCCCTGGCTTCCGTTTCCAGTTGGGTAATGTCTGGGCCGTGAGTATCAGTGGAAAGAAGAACTGCTTCTGTTTGCTCTGCTTTCAAGTGGGTTCTGGAGGCGTTCCCTGTCTTAGAAACCACACTGCTGAGAACACAGGCAGCCCAGGCAGCACACACACACACCTGCTCTGCTAGACAGGCTTGCCAGATGCTGACATCCCTGTTGGTGGCAATAGTTGTATGCTCTTAATTCCTGGACAGTCCTAATAGGTTTATGTTTCTTTGTTTGTTT
>WBNM01028962.1:285442-318654 GCA_013399055.1 Ramphastos sulfuratus | reverse complement strand
TCCCTCTCCTCCTCTCCTCCCCTGGATAATGTGTGGCAAAGGCTGTTCATCTCTCTCCAAGACACTTGAGAAAAGTGGACTTAAGTGTTTGACCTGTGATTACCATAGCAGGAAAAAACATCACTTTAGGCAATTTCTTCCTCCCTACCTACAATGTTTTCCATAGAGATTTTTTTTTAAGCAAGATCTATTTCAGTCTGAGCAATACAGCAGGAGATTAAACAAGGGGAAACGAATCCATGCCTCTTCTGCATCTTGAAATGCATTTGCCTCTGCACAACGTGGACTGCTGAGAATGTAAAAGGACTGCAATCAGGAAATCAAGCTGCACTAAAGGGCACCAAAATTGTGACCAATTAGCACCGTGTGTGCATGCATTCAGTGAGGTCATTAAAGGGTCACGTCTATTTTGTTCATCTCTGAGTAATGCTTGGGACATAATCTGTAATTTCTTTAGAAGCAGAGAAACTTCTCCAAGTTAGATGTGACCGAATCTAATGTCTCCAACAGGGGGAAAAAGTTTGTGTCTAAAAACAAGCCAGTTGGAATCTGTAGGTTTTCAGCTTTCCCCTTTCCAGGCCAAATTGCTAAGCTGGCTTTATCGTTGAAATGAACACACGGCTGATTCATAAAACATTCATGCAGAGTTTTTACTCTCTTGGAAAGAAGGGAGCAGGCAGCTTCCAGAGAGGGAATGTGCTTTTGTGCTTCATGTGATCTTTCTGCCTCTGCTCAATATTAAGTAGACGGTTGGCACTGCCTCCACATTGCAGGAGCAAGTAGACAGGAGGAGGACCAAAGTGAAAAGCAAAGGGATGTCACATTCCCCCCCCACCCCGAGTCTCCTTGCTGACCTATTCTAAGCAAAGCTTTCTTGTGGCAAAGGCACTGCAGTGAGATTCAGGAGCGCCAGTCCCACTGCTCAGATTTGGACAAGTGGAGCAGATCATTTAAGCAAAGCCCTTTCTCATCTGTAAAAACAGGAATGAGGAACCCTTCCATTTCTCTGTTTATTATGCTAACTTTCAGGGCAGGAACCAACTCCTGCATAGTTTGAAGGGTGTGGTGTGCCCATGACCAATTTACATCAAGTTGCTTGCTGAGTGTCATCAATGAAATGTTTGGTCTAATCTCATAGTGAGCTTGTTAAAGGAGAAAATGTGCATGAAACTCTTATACTTTTTGTTGTTATATTTTTTTTGTTTGTTTGTGGGTTTCCCCCTGCTTCCTGTTACTTTTCTGCTGGCTGAACTCCCCCAGCTTGCTAAGGGGACAGCTTGGCTTTCCACCAGTGACAGTTATGGGAGGAATGCTGGCAGCAGGTTACTTTGCTCCTTTGTAGCAACTGGAACTTTTATTTGCATTGCCAAATTATCCTCTTGCTTTAAATATATCTGGGTGTGGTGGTAAAACAAGTGAGGAATGTGGACACTCTACCTAAGACTGCTGAAATATCTGCTCCAAACTGCATGAGGTTAGGGTATTGAGTCATAAGTTAACACCTCGGGACCTAGCAAGTATCTGAACACACAACAGAAGGGAGAGGTGTAAAATAACCAAAGCCTTTATTTGCAGTGTCTGCTGGCTATTCACAGGTAATCTTTGCAGCCACAGCAAATTCACCACTTAGGGAAAAGAGAGGTCAGTGCATGTGTGTGGATGGGCTGATAACTCAGCTTGGTGGCTGGTAATCCTTCTGCACTAATGGACTGCATGACAAGATTTTCTTGTGGCCAAAAAGCTATCAGAAACAGATTGAGAAGCTGCAGATGAACTGTCACTGGAAGTGTTCATGGTCAGGCTGGATGGGGCTTTGAGCAACCTGATCTAGTGGAAGGTGTCCCTGCCCATGGCAGGGGTTTGGAACCATATAACGTTTAGAGGTCACTTCCAAGCCAGACCATTCTGTGATTCTGTCAGTACCTTGGGCTATGAGAGAGCTGTTGATCTGAGCTGCAGGGAGTGGTTGCAGTGATCCTCCAGAGCTCCCTGTAGAGGAGAAAACCAGATGCTATTATCCTAAGAAGGTTCCCGTGGCTCAGTCTCTCCCCACTGTGGAGGCTCATGTTACTGACCCAGCAGCATAGCTCTGCATCCCTTCTTAGCTGCCTGTGAAGGATTTACAAATTGCATCTAGCTCCAGGGCCAAAGCCTGGCCTGCCTGAGCTCATGCCATGGAAATGTGTGCTGTACTGTCTGAAGTGTATACCTCAGTGCTTTCCAAGAGGTCTGTGTGGGCTTTTCAGTGATCTGTGGAGCTTTAGGTGCAGGTAATACAGCTGTAGATGGTGGCTACCGTATGTGGTTTGCTTGTGGCAGAAGTTCCAGTTCCTGGCTTTTAGGCTGATACAAAAAGTCTTTCACTCATTTCTGGTTTCTCATTGCTGTCTGGCTCATTCCTCCTCTGAGAGGGCACTGACATCTCTCAGTAGGAAGCTCTGCTTATTCAGTGGTGGCCATTTGTGAAATGTAGCATAGTGTATCATTGGGGAGCTGTGACTGTTCAGTACTGCAATATGGTGCTCTGTTCTCTGTGTGCTGCAATCAAGTGATGCAGCCACACGAAGCTTTTAAGAGTCAGGGCTCCATTTCCCTGCTCCTCGTTCTATCACAGTGGCACATGTATGTAAAATGAGTCTAGATGCTCTTTGCCCCATCTCAGAGCTGCCTAGGTTTGTTTTGCAGTGTCTGCCATTAAATGGCAGATCTCCCTTTGGGTTGTTTTCTTTAGTTCAGATGCACTTGAGACTGTGCTGTCTTTGTGAAAGTGTACTTCGCAATGGTGGTGCTTCAAGAGACTTAGCAGACAAAGCAGTTCCTCAGAGTGCTTGTGCGGTATCTATCCTTGAAGGTATTAAAAAGTTGCCCAGACGTAGTCCTGGACAGCCATCTCTAGGGGCCCCTGCCATCTCTAGGGGGACCTCCAGAGGTCATCGCCAGCTTCATCTACCCTGTGTTTCTGTGGTCAGATGCACCATGCAGCTCAATGTCTTTCTCTGCCCTAACATAAATGAAGTGCCATTCATGTATATTTTGCATGCCTCTTCCCACATGTACCTTGAGGACTAACACTGCAGCACATTTGAAGAATTTGTACACAACCCTCTGAATTTTCTATCATTGGGATCTTACAAATGACATTGTTTCTGTCAAAACAAATATGATGCAGACTGCAACTATGGTAAATACTGTGGGGATCAGTTTGCAGTGAACTATTATTGACTGACCTTAACTCCAACATAATTTCTTTGCTGTCTTCAGAACATAATTGGAAATAGTCAGACATAGGTTGCTGTTTATTACAGCAAATGTCTAGCAGGCAATCAGGGGGCTCTGTTCTCTTTCTTGTGTGATTTGCACCCTGCAGGCACCAGACCTGATTATTTAGCTTGTGCTGATATGAACTCTACATTTTTGGATAGGCAGAGAAGCATGTATCTTCTCTTCTCCTGTGAAAGTAACTTTTGGGCAAAGGTTTCTATGTTGTCTCTCCACAGGGCATCAGTACAGTATGGAGATGATCAGACATCCTGAAACAAGTGGGTTTAATTAATGTATGAAGCAAAACACTAGAGTAACTAACTTGAAGACAGACAGCAGCTGATAAGCATCTGTAATTTAAACTTCAGACTTCTTTGATGGACTTTGCTCATCAGTGACAGGAGCAGAACAGCCCCAACGTACGTGCTGTAACTATTGCAGACTATCTGGAGACACGGTCTGCTCTCAGTAGGCATCACCCAGTAGGACTTTTTCTTGGAAAAACTTTTCCCAAAGCTCTGGGCCTGCTGTGCTCATCTAAGCCCTGCGACCATATGTTGCACTGGCTTTTGTCAGGGGACCCAGCTGTTAAGCCTTTTGTCACAGACTGATTTTTCCTTTTTCCACTCAGGCATCCAAGCATCCTGAGAGCACACTGCTGTAGGAACCACTCCATAATCATACCCTCTACAGCACTTAATATTTAATACCTTGGCCCAGAGCTTATGATAGCAATAAAGCACAGCCATGCTCTCACATCCAGTCCTGAGGCCAGCCTCCATCACCATCATCATCTGAGCTGAAAGCCCCATGCAGCAGTTGCAGTCTAGGTATGCAGTAACAAAGAAACATGATAGCTTCCAAAAGAATTTGAATCCTTCTTGTCCTTTCTGCAGGTCTATCAGCCGTGTCTCAGCCCTACCCAGGACATGTGAGCTCTGGAGCCCTGGAAAATGTTATGTCTTTCCCACAGTCAGAAATGAGAGCCTTCTTCAGTGGCAAATGAACATCAGTAATAAGATGCTTCATTTCAGCCTGTTACAGTTGAACTGATTTCTAATCCTTCCTGTAGATCCTATTCAGAGCTTTATCCACTTTCAAAATGGCTATCGTGACCAATTTTGTTGTGTTAGTTTCTGGATAAATAATATAAATAATAATTCCCAGTTAAAGTAATTCACTAAACATCTGAATAATGTCATGGTGCCTATACATATTTTTCCTTTCTTTAGGTGTCTTGAGCACTGTTATTTTTTTTATCAGATTGGAAGTACAGCTCAGATTGCCACCACACATTTCAATACCTCTTTTAATTTCATCTAGACCACCTTGGACCATATCTGAATTATTTAAAGAAAAACAAAACAAAACAACAAAAAGCAAGGAAGACAGCAACAAAGAGAAAACTTATTTTACAGGTTTTCCCAGAGAGTGAATTGCCATACTTCTCAGAAAATTTGTCCCTACGAGATCTCCCAACTTTTTTGACCGGGTTATGTATGAATCCTTTTCCAAATTTGCACTGAGGTAAGGGGATTGGAAACAGTCCCCTGGGAAATCACACGAGAGTGGATTCATGTGACAGATCTTTCTGCAACTTGTCATGTTGTGAACAGCAGAGCAACCGCCTTTCAGCACTCAACTGTGTCACTGCTTAGCTCACTTTTGATGGAACTAGGGTGAGTGTGTGCATGTGGAAACAAGGAGAAAGTTAACTAGGGCTTTTTATCTCAGTAAAAGGTCTGGCTTGTGTCCTCATTCAAATGTTTGCATAATATCTTCATCTAGCTGCCCTCCTGAGATTGTGGCCCCTAGTCCAGTTCCTCAGGGCTGGACTCTAAGAATTGCATTCTTGCAGTGCTTTGAAACACACAGTGGAAATGTGCTCCTGTTGCATTAGCATTGTTCAAAGGTACAGGAAAACTCAGCAGCCCCAGCCTCACAGCATTTGTAGTCAAAAGGTACAAATGACAGTAGGGGAAGCAGAAGGGCCAAGGGTTGTCCAGCTGATGTGTGAAGTGATGGTGTTGCTAGAAATAGCAGCCCTTGCCCTTGACTCATAAATCAGTGGTTATCTCCTGCTAAGTTAAATGCCTTTGAGTCACGCGCTCTGCCTACAGCAGGTTGCTCCAAACGCAAGACAAGGGCCAGAGTAGCTGTTTATAGGATTTTCTTGCCGTGGGATCTCTCACTCTGCAGTATCTGGGGAGGACTGAACATAAGGTGCTAAAACTGTCCTCTGTGTGCCACTAAGCAGAAGAGCAGACAAGCCATGTGCCCAGGCTGGGACTTCTACAAGTCTCTCCATAAGGGCAGAAATGTTTGCTTGGAAATGTCACTTGTGAAAGTATATTCCCTCTCCTTATCCAGCTATGTCAGAGACTAAAGACAAGAGCAATGAAAATCTGATGTCACAAAGGTCTTTTCTTAGTTCAGTTCTTTCATCCTCCTGGTGCCTGTACCTGGTTTGAATTTGGATTTAAAGTTGCTACATCATGCATCTCATGCCATCTGCACCTTTTCTGCCCAAGGGGCAAAATCCAAGTCTGGACACTTTCCTGTGACTTAATCTCTTTGGCTGGCAAGTCTCTTGGCTCCCAATCCACGCAAATCAGTTGGAAACCAACAGGATGGTAATTTTTGAATGTTAAGAAGACTGGATTGAACATGGTCTTGAAAGCCTAGAGGATATGAAAATACAGTTATGAGATCTCAGGTGCACAACTGAATCCTAATTCTTGTGCCTCCATGAGCACAATAGATCTGATCTGGCAAGCAAGTTCACACATAACCATGAGGTTACCTCTCATAATAGGCAGCTGCTCACAGCTGTTGGTTCCCGCTGTGGATACATACAGCTTTGTTTTTATGATGCAGGGGGAAAACTTGGGCTTTCAAAGCCTAACAAGCTATTTGCTTTGCCTTCTCTGTCTTTTCACACAGCTGACCTCCACATCCAGGCACAAAGGGATTTTCTGGTTTAAGAGCAGAATGCCAGCAGGTGATATCCTAGCTTCTACTGCCACTCTGTAATTAGCAGGCCCAGACATGAAGCAGTATCTGACCCTTTGACATTTCTTTGCTAAGGCTTCTATTAATTTGACACTAGTTTTCATAGCAACTCACCAGGGAGCTGTAACAAACATTCATCTGTACCTGACAGAAAATGGTGGGTTTATCTGCTCAAAAGGTTATACCAAGCATCAGAGGCCAACTGCGGTTGGAATCCTGGGGACTGCTCCAACCGTTTGATGGAAAAGCTATGAACAATTAAAGTGGGAACATTACAGTTTAAGAGTAGGATTTGTGTCACCTTGAGCTTCCAAGCTCTGTTATCATGGTCTATCAAAACTCCCACTCAATAGGAAGAAGGCAGGTAAGAGACTTTTAACACCCCTGATGTCACTGTTCCTGAGGGCATATTACCTTGTCACTTACAAACTAACTTATAATGAAAGATTGATTCATTTGTTAGTTGATGGAGGATATATGAATCTTCTGAAGTGAACCTTTTCCATTGTGTCCACAAAAAAAATCTTCTTGGTGGTCTTACAATGCCTTTGCTTCTGATCTGACCACTTCTGGTGGGAGCACACTGCTGCATAGTAATGCTTGGGCACCTCAATTTTTGATTTTTTTTTTGGTTTGTTTGTTTGTTTTTTTTTCCTGTGTTTTGTACTGTGATAATAGCCACATTATATGCAAATTTGGGTACTTTTTTTTTTTAATGGATTTTTTAAATGGCTTTTGGTTCCATATGGTGATTTTTCTCAGGACCCTTTACCCTAATGCTATTTGGTAGCAGTGTTCACTCAGCGTTTGTTTTATCTGAGTAGTGGGATATCCTTTCATCCCTTCCTTGAAAAATTTCAAATGCTCACAGGAAGGCTCTTGACTTTACTCCAAATTCTGGTCATGATCTGGTTACCATAATCAAGGACTCCATCCTCCCCATACTGATTCTTCAGTCTCTAGTAATTTGCAGCTTCTTCATTCCTTTCTCTTGTTGTTGCCCAATTTGCAAGCATCTCCTTCGTTTGTTTCCCCTTTGGCATGGAAAACAGTGTTATTCGACATGCAAGCNCTATAAGGTCTCCTCAAAGCCTTCTCTTCTCCAGGCTGAAGAGCCCCAACTCTTGTAGCCTGTCCTCATAGGAGAGCTGCTCCAGCCCTCTGATCATCTTCGTAGTCCTCCTCTGGACCCGCTCCAACAGTGGTGGTGACTCAAAATCTGTATATCTTGTATTTTCTCTGTTGTTGAACAGGTAAAGCATCTATTTAAATTCTGTTGAGAACTCATTAGTTTCTCTCTTGGATGCACTTAAGATCTTGACATGATAATATTGAATTATGATTATTAATTTTAATATTAATAATCAGACAACATATTAATAAACTATGAACACTGCTTATTAATATTAAATCTCACCATAGAACTTATTTATAAGGTTTGAATGAATGCATGGTTGTGGATATTTACACAGTGATCAGGCAATTTGANAAAAAAAATCTTCTTGGTGGTCTTACAATGCCTTTGCTTCTGATCTGACCACTTCTGGTGGGAGCACACTGCTGCATAGTAATGCTTGGGCACCTCAATTTTTGATTTTTTTTTTGGTTTGTTTGTTTGTTTTTTTTTCCTGTGTTTTGTACTGTGATAATAGCCACATTATATGCAAATTTGGGTACTTTTTTTTTTTAATGGATTTTTTAAATGGCTTTTGGTTCCATATGGTGATTTTTCTCAGGACCCTTTACCCTAATGCTATTTGGTAGCAGTGTTCACTCAGCGTTTGTTTTATCTGAGTAGTGGGATATCCTTTCATCCCTTCCTTGAAAAATTTCAAATGCTCACAGGAAGGCTCTTGACTTTACTCCAAATTCTGGTCATGATCTGGTTACCATAATCAAGGACTCCATCCTCCCCATACTGATTCTTCAGTCTCTAGTAATTTGCAGCTTCTTCATTCCTTTCTCTTGTTGTTGCCCAATTTGCAAGCATCTCCTTCGTTTGTTTCCCCTTTGGCATGGAAAACAGTGTTATTCGACATGCAAGCCTCATTCAGTGGTACCTAGTGGCTCAGCATTGTGCAGTATGAGCCTCTGTCCAGCACTGGATATTGTATAACACTAACCAACTTGTTTTACATTTCTCCCACCCATCTGCTGAAGTTGGCTTTAAGGTATCCATTCTACTACCCACATTTTCGCCTGTTCTTAGCTCAAACCTTGGTTCTTCTGCCTAGGAATTTCTCCTGCAGCTTAATTGTAAATTTCAAATTCTTTCAACCTCAGGTCACTGTTCTGTTATTTTTATATTCTTAAGTCTTGAGTAAAACTTGATGGGTTCTTGAAAAGCTTTGGATGCACTGGTTAGTTAAGTGACACAACATGGCAGTGGTCAGTGTGCATTTAAGAAGAACTGCAGTTGTTAGTGTTGCTTTCCTGCCATAGAATCACAGAATCATAGAATGGTAAGGTTGGAAGTGACCTCAAAGATCATCTAGTTCCAACCCCCTGCCATAGGCAGAGACACCTCCCACTAGTACAGGTCACTCAAGGCCTCATCCAACCTGGCCTTGAACACCTCCAGGGAGGGAGCATCCACAGCCTCCCTGGGCAACCTGTTCCAGTGTCTCACCACCCTTACTGTAAAGAACTTCTTCCTAACATCCAGTCTAAATCTCCCCTCTGCCAGTTTAAACCCATTGCCCCTTGTCCTGTCATTACAAGACCTGGTAAATAGTCCCTCCCCAGCCTTCCTGTAAGCCCCCTTCATATATTGGAAGGCTACTATAAGGTCTCCTCAAAGCCTTCTCTTCTCCAGGCTGAAGAGCCCCAACTCTTGTAGCCTGTCCTCATAGGAGAGCTGCTCCAGCCCTCTGATCATCTTCGTAGTCCTCCTCTGGACCCGCTCCAACAGTGGTGGTGACTCAAAATCTGTATATCTTGTATTTTCTCTGTTGTTGAACAGGTAAAGCATCTATTTAAATTCTGTTGAGAACTCATTAGTTTCTCTCTTGGATGCACTTAAGATCTTGACATGATAATATTGAATTATGATTATTAATTTTAATATTAATAATCAGACAACATATTAATAAACTATGAACACTGCTTATTAATATTAAATCTCACCATAGAACTTATTTATAAGGTTTGAATGAATGCATGGTTGTGGATATTTACACAGTGATCAGGCAATTTGAACAGTTAAACAAAACCAGAAACGCAAACATTAATTTGAGCTTCTGGAGAGATTCTTGTGGTGCAACATGCTGCTAGCCCTCTAGGGGGACTCGAGAGACTCCTTTCTGCTAAGGCAGGAGGCACAATCAGTTTACAGAACCAAAGCAAAAGCTTTAATTACGAAGAGGCTTTTTAGAATATTTACTCACAAAATAGTATCTCCAGATTCCCAGGGCTGCATTATAGTCCCAGACGGTACCCAAGACACTTGGAGGGTTGCTGTCAGTAGTATGATAGCTGTTGGAGACTTCTGGTATTTCCCCAGGACTCTGGCAGGGTGCTGGAGGTTGATGGTCTCTGAGCTTGTCTTGGTCCCTTCTTGGGTGGACGGTGTCTTTTCCAGGCCTCTGGACTCCTCATGAAGGTTTGCAGGTGTGCAAGCAAGCACCAGGTCTTCCTGGTAGCAGTAACCTGCTCTCTCTCTCACCACGCAGGCTGTGGTGAGGTCTCTTGATAAGCAGGCTCTCCAGCTAGGAGCAGCTTATTGCTTTCAGTTCATGCTAGGCTGGCTGATTTGGGGCAGCTTTCGGCACTGATTCCTGCCTACAGCATGAAGACACTTAATGTCACTCCCTGGTAAACTGAGGCACAGGAAAATTTCCAAGTGGACAAGCTTGCAGCACGTTAGCTTGTTACAGAGCAAAGCTGGTCTTAAGCATGGCAACATGGCAAGGCAGAGCAAGGCAAAAATGGCAAAGCAGACTTGAGGCAGAGAAAGGCAAAATGGCAAAGTGAAGTTGTTTACAACTTTTGCCCATATTTTTATCAATTGCCCGAGTCCTGATGGCTGCATTGGGCCACAGAGACTCACCAATCAGAATGCACTTTGCCAAAACTAACCATATCAGGTGAAGCCAGGGGCTTGCTTTACCCAAATTTGGGAAAGCACAGGCCATGCATAAACAAGTGTATGCACCTTGTTTACCACAGCAGACTGGGTGGCTCCAGGCCTTTTATTCTCTTCCCCATTACTCCCCACTACATCAGGGAGGAGGGGGAGCAGAGAATCATGCCTGGACAAGCCAGGACACATATTAAGCCTGTTTTAGACCAATCTCAGTGGAGCATCCATAAAAAGGCTTGCACTTGAGAGAGGAGTTCCTTTTTCTTTTCCATACCTTATGGGCACATTATATATGATTATGTGTGCCTGTTAATGGCAAGGAGTCTTACAGTTGTCTTCTACTTGCTAGCACCTACTGGTAGTTCTGAGTAGGTAAATAAGACCATACTGCTGTTAATTGCTGCCTGCTTCCATTTGCAGGGAGGTGTAACTGGGGGATTGCAGCTTGCACTCTTCTGAAAAGCAAAATCATTCCTAGGTGGAGGAAGATTTGGAAGGAAGGAAAGGACAAAGAATATTCAGACATCAGAAAGCAAAAAACTGTGTCCAAAGCATACCACAATGCAATGTCACATCTGCCAGCAGGGAGGAGTAGCCAGCCATGCAGACAACAGCTGCATTGCCAAGGAACAAAATTACAAAGCCAGATGTTCCTTTTGGAAGTACATTTCACTAAACTTGGCAGATGAATACTGTAGCTGCCAAGTACATCTCTTATTTGGTCATAGGTAATGATCCCTCTATCAGGGAATGTTGGAGGATAAAGACCACACAGAATATCTCATCAAAATGTTATAGTTGAAACATTAACTTGGACCAAAAAGATTTGGGAGCTCCATGGCAACCTTCACATCTTGTCTGAAGGATAATGTTGTTTACTACCAGGCATGAAGTGAGAAACTTACAGTAACTGAAGCCAAGTGCTTTCAAGGTATTTGTTACTGAAAGGTGACTGAGAGGCTGTTAACATTTTTATAGCAATCACAGTTGTTTGTGGGCGCTGTTGTAGTTCTCAGCTAAGACTGCAAGTGAGAAGGAGAACTTCTGGTTCTATCTCTGAAGTAAATACCAGGAGTTTGGATTTCTGAGGACATGTTTATGCTGTAGCCATGTCTGGGATGCAAAGTGGTAGAGAGAGACCCAATCTAGCTTTAAAGCTGTATGTGAGTAGAGCGGTGCAGAACATATTCAACTCACTGCTTGTGTATCTATCTTCACTGGAAAAGTCTGAATCCTGGTGTTGCCTGTACTGCTGTCTAGAGCTAACGTTGCTAAAGTCCACAGTACTTTGCTTCAGCAGTATGTAGACACATAGGCCCAAATTCATGCCAGGTAGTGGGATTGTTATGGAGAGGAATTAATTAATGCAAGATGATATTTTCAAATATTAATATTGTTTATTAATTTTGATATTCAGAATTCTCACCACCCCAACCACTTTTTAAAAATAATAATTAGGTTATTCTGCAATGGTCATGGAAACATTATACAAAGGAATAACTAGATCTAGAAATAACTACCAATGATATATAACATTAATTGAACTCAATTGAACTGGAAGAGAAGATTCCTGTGGTCAGGGTCCCACTTGTGGTCAATACACTGCTTGCCCACTAGATGGATTCAGGAAACTCCTTTCTGCTTATGGCAGAAGGCAATGGTGAATTACAAGAGGCTTTAAGTATTTACTCACAAAATACCTCCTGACTTACAGGGGGGCTAGCTACAGCTTCAGCCAGTATCCAAATGCTTTCAGGGAATTCTGTTACTGTCTTGTCAGCTGCTGAGACTTCTGATTCTTCCCAGGCTTCACAGGCTACTGGGGAAAGGAGGCAGACAATCTCTGACCTGATCCTGATATCCTCTGGGTTATCTGTGTATCCCCAGGACTTCCCATCTTGACAGGAGACTTTCAAGTGTAGGCAGAATGTCTTGTGATGTGTAGTCTTGGCATGATGTCACACTGGCTATGCAGGCTGATCACGTGGAGGCATTTAGAGTCTGTTCCTGGTAAACTCAAGGCAGGCAGTTTCCAGGCAGTGGCAGGCAAGCACAAATACAATAGCAGAATACATCATGTCACCTGCTCATCTCCTTTTATCAATACAGCCTGAGATAAAATGGGCCTTTGGACACAGAATAGCCAATGAGAATGACAGTTAGCCAAGCTTGACCATATTAGGTGAAGCGATAGTCTTGCTTTACCCTTTTTTAGGGCAGAACACAGGCCTTGCACAAGGCAGGCACAAGCTGAGTGTGTGTACCTTGTTCACCACAGGATGCAAACAAATCTGGGCAAGCCAGAGTCCTTAGATTCAGTGGCTCCAGGCTTTTTGTCCTCTTTCCTGCAGTCGCTTCTCCCCAAAACAGAAGGAGGGAGAACAGAAAAACATGCCTGGGCAAGCCAGGACATGTATAAGCCTGTTCTGGCCTGCTTAGGCCTACCACGACAGGGATGCATTTCATAAAAGTGCCTTACCTGAGGGTCTGGCTGTGATGTTGCCAATGGGGAATGACTGATACCTCTTTAGGGAGATCCGGCCCTCATGGACCCCAGACATCCCTCTGAGCACTTATATAGTGAGGGCTTGGATGCCTGAATCTTTGGAACTAGGCAATGTTAGCATCTCCAAGATAAGTGGAGAAAGAATTCATGTCTGGTGCCTCTTCAAGTCATCTTTCGTAAACTATGCAAGTTTGATCTTGCATTTGAGAACTGGCTACAAGAGTTGGGGCTCTTCAGCCTGGAGAAGAGGCAGCTTGTGGAGACCTTGTAGTGGCCTTCCAATATCTGAAGGGGGCCTACAGGAGGGCTGGGGAGGGACTATTTAAAGGTCTTATAATGACAGGATGAGGAGTAATGGGTTTAAACTGGAAGAAGGAAGATTTAAATTACATGTTAGGGAAAAGTTCTTAACAGTGAGGGTAGTGACACACTGGCACAGGTTGCCATGGGAGGTTGTGGATGCTTCCTCCCTGGAGGTGTTCAAGGCCAGGTTGGATGAGGCCTTGAGCGACCTGTTCTAGTGGGAGGTGTCCCTGCCTATGGCAGGGGGCTGGAACTAGATGATCCTTGAGGTCCCTTCCAACCTAAACCCTTCTAAGATTCTACGATTCTCCTGGGACTCTTAAGTTGCAAACCAATTCTTTCTTTAAGTACTTTCTATTTAATAAGCCAAAGAATCTAACAGAATCCTCTGCCAAATAACTCAGTAAGAAACTTACCCTTAAAAATAAGTTTTGGCCCAACTTTTCTCACACATATTAAACTCACGCCAGTACCCTCAACAAATGTAAGAGCTGGTGTCTTAGGCTTTGCATCATAGCTGCAGAAAGCTACAGATCATAAATGAAACGTGTAGCTTATACTGCAGGATTTCCCTAGTGGCATGCAGTTCACGGCTACCCCCACTCATCTGCAGCTGCAGGAGAGAAAATGTCAGATTAAAACCTGTAGGTTTGGAGTGAGAAGAGCCTGCACTGCTTACACATTTTCCAGGGACTCGGGGACAGTAAGTTTCTCTCCCCATCTAGTGGTCATTAGGAGATTTTTAATAGAGCAGTAGCCTAAAACCAGGCTGCTTAACAACCCCACAGCCAGTGATGCATCAGCACAGAGAGGAGATGATTGCTCCCCTGGTTGTAGGTTATTTAGAGGACAGGAAAGCAGAGGAGGATTTCTGGATTCCCTTTGTTTCTAATACATTCTTAGCCAAAGTATGATTAGGGTAAGAAACCAAACTGATGGTATGAAATTATCGTAACTGTGTGACCTACTCTAGGTGATCCCAGATGACCTTCTAACCCCTAACATTCTGTGATTCTGTGATTATTACAAGCAGCAGTGGCCGCTAATTTTTCTTTCTTCTGTAATGCTCCTACTGTGAAAGAAAAGCAGAGGTAACAAGAACGTCTTCTTTGCTCCACAGCTTACTTGACCCTGTTCCGGTTAATTCTTTCTGCAAACAATGTGACATTGGGCAAATGAAGAAGAATGTGAAATTCAAATGAATATGCATGCTAAGTAAAGCTGATAACAACTTGTTTAAATCTCAATAGGGGAGCTAGGAGAGTAAGTAGTGGAAGTAATAGTAGTTGTTTGAATTCTTCCCATTCCAGTGCCCTAAGGTGTTTAGCAGTGACACAGGAAAGATATGTAAGAAGTAAAAATTTGGTCATAACAAAAACATGAGACATTTCACTGCCTTCTCTGAGACTAGTCATATAAACATAGACTTGCAGGTCTGTTAAATGAGGAATGGTCCTTTTTGGGAAGGCAGTGCTTTTTTATTCTCCACTTTTAGAGCAAGTCAGAAAATACAGCAAAAGTGGAATCACAGAATCGCAGAATATCAGGGGCTGGAAGGGACCTTGAAAGATCATCCAGTCCAATCCCCCTGACAGAGCAGGATCACCTATACCAGATCACACAGGAATGCATCCAGACAGGTTTTGAATATCTCCAGAGAGGGAGACTCCACAACCCCCCTAGGCAGCTTGTTCCACTATTCTGTCACCCTCACAGGGAAAAAAATCCTCCTCATGTTTAAATGAAGCTTCCTATGCCTCAGCTTCCACCCATTGTCCTTGTCCTGTCATTGGGCATCACTGAGAGAGCCTGGTTCCAAAAAGCAGACCCACTGGTATCTCATGTTGACTCTGGATGGTTCCCTACGTAAGTGCTGGATGATCTTGGATGATATCTTGTGTTTTCCAGTGCTTCATTGTACTTTTATTATTCAATAACTGTGAAATGCGGGTAATGATGTTTTTCTTTCTGTGAATAAAACTTGGAAAATGAAAGCTGAAATGAAATGAAATGAAAGACTGCAGCTACATCAAAAGTTCTGGCTGAGAATCATTATTTTCAGGACAGCTTGGGTGTCCTTCATCCAGCTAGACACATGCAGCGGACACTTGGTGGCTCCTGTCCTTCATGCAGCGGTAGAGCTGGGGCACAGGCCCTATATCTTGCTGCTATTCTTTCACTCAGTAGAATAACTTCCCAGAGGAGCCTCATGGAAAATCCCTGGAGCTTAAGGCTGCAATGAGCTTTTTGTCCTTCATCTCTGAATGCAGACTCGGGTGACCCATGGAGACAGTGCATGGAGGAGGGACCCAGAGATGGCTTGCTTTACCCGTGTGATGGCTGATGAGCCTTCCCCTACTGTACACTAACAAAGCCTTTTATACTGAGATTAGAACTACTCTGAGTTCCTGCAAATCAGGACAAGTTTCCCTGGAGAGGAGACATATCTTTCCCCCTCTTAGAAAAAGAGGCCCCATTCCTGTGAGATTTGTATGCACTGCCTTTGCCTATCTGACTGAGTTGGTTTTTAATAAATCCCTAAAATAGGAAGAGAATCTGAATGCTGTGTGGCAACATGGGGAGGGATCAAATTGCCTTGTGTCTCAGGTGAGGAGGAGAAAAATGTCTGGTGGAGGGTTTCCACATGTGACACCACCTTTCCGAAAGGTATGGAGGAACGAATTTGGGATGGAAGAAGTGCAAGATAAATTTTAAATTTCTTTCTTATCTCAAACCTAGTTATTTTATCCACTTGACTCTATGGAGACCTTTCATGCTGTGCCTCACAGAGGTATAATAAAGCAGACAGCAAGAAATGTGCATCTTCCTTCTACCCCTCTTATCAATACCTCTGTACAACAGTAAATAAGAGGAAAACAGAGCTCTCTTGTCAATGTTACCAGCTGCTGATGCTTCCTGCAAACACACAGTCTTATATTTATTGGAGGCTTTTCTGAAATAAATAACATGGCACAGGGCTGTGGACACATTATCTTACCTAAATAAAATCTCAGTATCAGTCAATGTTAGATATCTTATTTTTCAATTATTTTTATTTTTAGTAGTTGTTTGCCTTTAAGAAAGTGCCAGAGAAACTGGTCAAAGGCAAACTAGGTCACTAATTAATTCCAGCTTAGGTTAGGTCGACAGCAAACCCTAATTTACACCCATCCCCCTCCCCACCATCATTAGTTGCAGCCCCTGCCTAATCACAACTGGTTCTGGTTTGTCTGTGGCTTCTGCTTTAGCAGGCATCATGCTCACTTCCCTCCCTCCTTGACGAGTACAACCTTGTTAATTGAGACCACTTGCATGTCCTGAAATTTTACTTTCCATCATTAACAAGATGAATGGAGATACTGAGTACAATTGAGCAGGATGGACCACTTCAGGAGCCCAATGGCAATGTGCTCTGAGACTGATGACATGTTGGGACAGGTTTTTACAGGTAGGTGCTCCTTAAAACCACACTTTCCTAGTTTCTCATGACTGAAATCAAGACATTCAATATCTACCACCTCCCCCTTTCCCAGTCATCCTGTCAAAGAGGGAAATGAGTTTGGGTTTAGTACAATGTGTTCTTGATGCATGCATTCTAGCTTTTTAAAATCATTTTATTGTTCTCCTGGTGTTTATAAGCAGATTGTTTAATAATTTGCCCTAGTCTTTTTCCAGACTGATAGTTTTATGGTTCCCCAGATTCTAATTTTCCACTTTTAAAAGGGAGAGGTACTCTGTTTACCCTCCTGATATGCAATGCAAGTGATTTCATGTGAAGAAGCAGCAAAATGATATTGCATTATAACAACTACCCTGAGTCATCCTGAGGGTTGATCAGAAACAATGCCAAGTTTCTGGCAAGACCTGAGTGTTCAGAGTGATAACAAAGCAGCAGGGGGGAGGCCATACAGAGAGTGCCTTCCTAGCTCTGCAGAGGCTGTGTTAGCAGCAGTGGTAGCTTGGTCAGGAGGGGCTGCAGAGGGAAAAGGATTTGTCAGACAGGAATTACACACACCAGAGTATCACTGGTATCCAAACACTTGAGTATTTGGCTCCTAGCATTTTGATATTCTGGAAGTGCAATCTGGACTTGATGCACAGTTGTTCATCCCCTAGTGTCGAAAAAGCCAGGCTTGCCTTTTCCTGCATGCACTGATGGCCTGAAAGAACAGAAAGGCCAATGTATCACATGCAACTTCGATTATACACGTGTTAATCCCTGATGTTCAAAAAAGGGAAAGACCACTGCAACTTCATACAAAAATAATTACCTTCCTAAACAGCTTATTTAAAAAAAAAAAAAATCCTTTTTCTCTGATATTTCTTTATTGACTTATTTTGGTGGATTAAGTACTGGGGCGCGATGCTTATATAAACTTTCTCAATAAGCTGTGTCAGGCACAAACATCCCTTAAGAAAATTCTTCTGTTCTTGCTGCTGATAAAAATATCCTTTTTATTATTCAGAACATTAAGAACAAAAAGGCAAAAGAACAGAGAATCCAGAAGACACTTGTATCATTAATAATTTCATAATTTTTCCTTTGCCTGTCTTTGCAGTTAAGAAAGAAAATACAAAATCTAAGTGTACCATTGATAGTTTAGATCTGTGTTTACAGTGCCTTTCACATTGTTAAGGAGGAATTTGAATCTGGGTTAGAAGTGAATCGTAACGAGGCCGATATAAAATGATCAGATATTTTACTAAATATATATAAAGAAAATTTCCCCAAACTTAATTACAATTAACACACAGAGATTCTGTTATGCGGTTGGTAAAACTATTTTTGCAGAATGTATATATACAGTCAGATTGATTTCAATGATTTTAGGAAAGGTTTTAGAAAATTTAAACATCTGGAGAGTCTTGCAGCACCGACTGCCGCTTAATGGTTAAACGTAAACTTTCACAAGCGTTAGAAAAGAGAGTCAGTTTGCTCCAATTGAGCATGTTGTCTTGAGAAGATCCACGGCCACCAGGCAAATCCTCCGTGGCTCTCAGGAGGTCATCGGAGTGGTCAGCCACCTGGGCAAAGCAGGATCCAGGTTTACGGGCTGGAGGAGTCCGATCGGGTGCTGTGTATAGCAAAGGAGTCGGTGCTCGGGCTGGAGCGGCGGGCCAGCAGGTGCCGGTGTCGCAACTCATTGCTAGGCTGTAACCTAGACTCGTGCAGAGTCCAACGAGCTCGGGCTTGGCTAAGCTTAAGTGAGCAGCTGTATGCCAGCGCCGGGCAAGCCGTTTCGGTCCCTTGGCTCGGTGCGGAAGACAGGTAGGGTCAGGTCTGCCATTCGTGGGGGAGGCAAGTCCCCAGCTACGCGCTGTGCATGCAATGCAAACAGGGAGCAGACAAAAGAAAGACAGCAGCAGCAAACAACCAAGGTGGTTAGGTTTCTTAAGCGTTTTCATGAGCGTCCTTGACCAATAGCAACAGATCCTGGAACCAATCCGAGGTTATTTCACCAAAAAGGGAGATGCACATGCCTAGCATTGTGACCTGTGTTTACCAAACACAAAGCATGGTGCAAACCAAGGCCAAGTTTGGTGTCTCTGTGGTAGACTGAGAGGCGCCAAGGCTTTGGCTGCTTTCCTGCTTCTTCCACCTGGGAAGTGGCGGGGTGGGGGGGGCAAGATGGGTATTCAGGTAGGTGCTTAGGACATGTCTTGGATATGTATTCTAGGTATAATTTGGACCTTCCACTACACATATACCTTAGAAAATAGAAATTTGGGAAAATCCCATCATTCTTGTGATGATCACAGAATTATTTCAGTTGGAAAAGACCTCTAAGATCATCAAGTCCAACCATTAACCATGGTCATTAAACCATATCCCCAAGTGCCATGGCCACATGTTTCTCGGATGCCTCCAGGGGTGGTCACTCCACCACCTCCTGTCATTTGGGAGCACATTGGTTCTGCTCCAGAACTCAGCTGGCAATGCTGCATTAGAGGCTGCTCTAAAGCTGGAGTGAATGACATGAGAATGGTCCTGTCATGAATTTCAGTTTCCAGCATCTTTGCTGTGTAACATGATATGAAATATTTGCTTGTATTATATGAACATGTGTTCCTATTATATGAAATATTTGCTCATTAACATGAGCAGGAGTTGTGATGAAACTGCAGTCATTATTGAGTTTCTTTACAGTGTAGGACTGTGGTTCAAACTTAGCCCCTTGCTAAGGTGCTATGCACAGGCATAAAAAGCAAGATGCTAAAGGAAATGAAGGGATGATTGAATTTCTGAAGGCAAGGGAATACTTAAGTGTTTGCAAGATCAACCCCTAAAGATGGCATTATCCTTTTAAATTAAGAACACCAACACTGTTAACTACAGTACATACTGTAGTGTGTTGGGCCCCTGCCCGTGCAGTGAAGGAAGCCACTGAAAAGACATTGTTATTTCTAAATATCAGTTTTGTCTCTGTAAAGACAATGACCACAAGAGAAATCCTTTATCTTACAGTAGTATTTGGATTCCCTTTTTCTTACTGTAGCAAATAGAAAATTGCTGCTTACTTTCATACTAATTCATAGAATCACAGAGTGGTAGGAGTTGGAAGGGACCTCTGGATATAATCTAGTCCAACCTTTCTGCCTAGGATCATCTAGGGCAGGCCATACAGTAACACATTCAGGCAAGTTTTGAGTCTTCAGAGGAGACTCCATAACCTCTCTGGACAGCTTGTTCCAGGGCTTTGTCACCCTCATAGTAAAAAGGTTTTCATCATGTTGAAGTGGAACTTCCTTTGTTCCAGTCTGTATCCATTGACCTTAATCCTATCACAAGGCACCACTGAGACTGGCCCTTTCTTCTTGACACATACTCTTCAGATATTTGTAAACATTAATAAGATTCCCTCTCAGTCTTCTGCAGACTAAACAGACCCTGGTCTCTCAGCCTTTTCTCATAAGACAGATAGATGTTCTAGTCCCTCTGTTGGACTTTCTCTAATATTTCCCTGTACCTCTTAATTAATTGAAAAATATATTACTTGATATTCTATGTTGCATGACAGAGAAACTGCTCTTTTTGGCCTAGTCCATGAAAAGGCTGCACACTGTGCATGCCTGCTATGTCCATATTCTTGCTTGTATATCTGCCCTCCTATGTCATATATGAAAGTCTCTGAGGCCAGCTCCCCAGCTGGCTTAAAGTGGCTTGGTGAGCTGAGTTTGTGCCAAATTTGTGGCTATGAGGTAGTTTACCTGAGTTTAAGACCAATCTCTTTCTTCACCCATCTGCCTCCCATTTGCACTGAGCACTTCCACTGTGATGACTGCTAACTGCTGTGCCCACTCCCCTCAACTAACCCTCCCTGTGTCCATCTCTTCTCCAGCCTCTGCCACTTCTTGCTCCATCCCTCCCAGTACTGCAAGCACCACACCAGCCCACTTCGGGCTTATAAACAGACATCAACCTCTCCATGCAGAACTTCTCTCTGGAGAGCTGCCAGCAGGAGTGTTTCAGAGCTTGTTGGGCCAGTTCACATGTGTATTTCATTGGAGGTGTTGAACTAATAATAAAGTGTGTAAACCTACACTGAAGGATGACCAAGATTGCCAAATCAAATATCTTAATTCTGCCATCACCTTCTTTCCTTCACATTATGAGTTTTAATATCAATTAGCTTAGTTTTTCCCCACTGTGCTTCTGCACTGCTTTTCAACACTACAGACAAAAAACATTTAAAAGTAATTTTTTCTTAATACTAAAGCAGCTGCATCATGTTCCCAAGTCAAATATCCTGATTATTTAAGACAGATCTCTTCTTTGTTCCTTCAGTATTTTGTCAACAGAAATTAAGTCAACAGAAAAAGTGTGAAGATCACAAAGCCCAGTTGTCAAATACTTCCATTACAGAGAGCTCTCAGTCAAGTATCTGCAGATTTAATGAACAGGAACCACAGTCAAGTACATAGCATATTTGAGACGATATAAGGGAGGCCCCCAGGAGACACCATGGCTCAGTTGTGTAGGTACATCCTATTTTTTTCCCCTTAAAAAGTACTTAAAAGTTGAAGATCTGACTGTAGTGTCCTTAGAAGTAATGAATAAGCCATGTAGGTCACTGTGGTTAGGAAGGCCTGTGATCATAGTAAGATCAGCTTTTAAGAAACCATAGCTGTGAAGACGTCTTGCAAGACATACAGCTCCCCTCCCTCTCTTTCTCCTCCCTCTTTCTCTCCCTCTTTCTCTCCCTCTTTCTCTCCCCCTTTCTCTCTCCCCCTTTCTCTCTCCCCCTTTCTCTCTCCCCCTTTCTCTCTCCCCCTTTCTCTCTCCCCCTTTCTCTCTCCCCCGTGATTACTTACAAAAGGACATGAAAGCTGAAGCTTTCTCCTGTGTCATGGGGGTGGAAATCCATTAACCTTCTGAAGGCAGGCAGCAGGCTGTTTGCTGGGAGTAAGGCTTTGCTTCATTTTTGCTCCATTGGAAAGAGTTGGTATTGCTTTGAAGAGCAAGAGGGAGTGGTGGGTAGAAAAAAAATAAAAGGAAATTCCAGGATATAGTCAAACACTGAAGGTTGATATTTAAGCCAAAATGTGTTTTGAAAGGGGAAATAAGAAGTGTAGCTAAGAAAATAAATGTGTTGACTGAAGATTTCAAGGGGACTTCTAAACTGACCCAAGGTGTCATTTTGCTGGCTTTGCCTGTGTTGCTCCTAGGATGAGATTGGTTTAAATTTTATAAGATGTCAAAAACAGGTCAAAAAATAATTGTCTGTGTTATTTGTACAGAGCTTTGCTCATGGTTGCTATTCCCAGCTAAGGCTCCTGCGTGGTTTATTGATACAGCTAATGAGGACTAATAATCCAGGTAAATTGTTTTGCATCTGATGTAGAGGACTCCTTTTAAAACTGTAATGATATAACTGGAAAATCTGCACTCATTTTAAAGTCTGAGATAGTTTTAGAATTAAATCTGATTTTTTTTTAATTAAAAAAAACCCCAACCTTTAACGCAGCATCTTCAAAATATTTCTATTTAAATTGCGTCTCTCTTGTCATATACGATGAGCAAGGTATGTAATTTTCTCTGCTCTTGCAGGAAATGTGTGGTACAGTTTTATACTGTGCACGAGGAACAGCAAAATCAGAGGCAGAATTAAGTCAGGAAGAGGCAAGCTTGGGTGCTGTTGCAGGGACGGGGTCCAGATTTGGTAAATTACACTGAAGGGAACAACCACTTTAGCAGTGAAGTCATTGTCTTGTATGTTATTTGGCAAGTCTCCTAACAACCAGTTCATACAAGTGAACTCTTGACACTGCCTGTCTACTGATGATTGTACAGTGGGATTTTTCCCTCTCAGTTCCTATTTTCTACATGCACATCATGTTCTTGGCTGGTGCTTGGAGTCTTGGTACTATTCAGGCCGAACTTTCTTTCAGCTTTCTGAGCTCGGATAGATAGTTCCCCCGGGAAGAAGAGAGCAGGCAAGCAGAAAAGATGAGACTGCAGAGCAGCACACCCTCATCTTCCTTCCTTCAGGCTTTTTTTCAGGGATTTGACACTCCCACACTGCCTTTAAAGAAATGGGGTTTTCCAGCACTTTTCATATACAGATTCCTGTTGTTCTCCTGTTAAAGTGCAATTAAATGCTATGATGTTAGTCTCATTCTTTTCTATGATTTGTAACCCCTTAAAAATTAATATACAGGTCTTGGGCAGTGAACTGAAAGCTGTCAGAGGGAGTATATCCCATTTCACACTGCCTGAAGCAGACAATGGTGTCTGCAAGGCGGGCATGCTCTTCACATTTTGGAGAACTTTGTAGCAGTACAGCAAATGAACCAACTATTGCCTCTGTTTAGATTGTGCTCTTGGCCCATTGTAGGGCAAAAAAGGAGTGGGCTTTGTTTAGGTTGAGGTTTTTTGAATACATGCATTTAAGTTCTTTACGTAAGGCTCTTTTCATGCAACCAACAGCAGGTGTGTGCAACACACATCTAGGAAAGGACTTGCAGCAGATTTCCTGATGTTCATGGATCCCAAACACCCCAGTGACTGAAAGAAGAGTTTGATAGGAACTCTGCTCTGCAAAATTCCTGGTTGTCTTTTTGCCTTCCCAGTGTTGGTTTACGGGAAAGTTCATCATGACCCTTCGTAGTATTAGAAAGTTGTGGTGATAAACATGTGTTACTTACGTGTTACTTTTAGTTTAATTTCACTCCTTAGTTGAAGGATGAAACAAATTACTGCAAAGAAACTAGTAAATTCACATAATTCAGCAAAGCTGCAATCAGCAGGTCACAGAGCTTTTAAAGCCAACACTGTGAAGGCAAAACCTTGGGTGGGACAAGAAGAAAAAAATTCCAGTAACGTGTTACCCTGAATCATAGAATCATAGAATCAACCAGGTTGGAAGAGACCTCCAAGATCATCCAGTCCAACTCCATGTAAGGCGTATCAAAAGTCCAGTAAAAAGGGTTATTTGATCCTGTGTGAGCAGAACCTCAGTGAGCAGGCACCAGGGACCAGCTGGCTAGACAGGGATGTAACACAGCTCTTGCCACTTTTAGAGCATTTGATTTTGTTCATGAACAATGACTACTGTACATCTTAATCTTTGCTTAATTCTGGTTATTTTTAAATGATATCTCCCCATTTGTTTCTCCAGGGAAATGTTAAATTACTCTATTTTTTTGCACATCTGTCTTCTGGTGTTTATCTCTCCCTGGAAGAAATCCAAGTTTAGTAATTAAGACACTGGGAACAGTAAGAGGTTTGATCAGTAGATAAAAAGTAATTATAACAGATCTGTGAGTCTCTCTGCAGTAAATATTTTAACACCTTGGGCCAAATCCTCCATTAACATAAACAGAATTATTGGAGACCACACTGTCTTACACCAGCTGGGAATCTGTGTAAAACTGCACAGACAGCTTCACTGTGCTTGTGTGGGGAAACTTAAAAATAAATTACTTTTAGGATGATGAAGAGGTGCAATACTCTGTGCCCAACAGGCAGTTTGGATGAAATGTGGGGTGTTTTTTCCCCCACATCCTGTGACATACTGTCCTGATTTTGGCTGCAATAAAGTTAATTTTCTTCCTAGTAGCTGGCACAGTGCTGTGTTCTGGATTTAGTGTGAGAATGATGTTGATAACACACTGATGTTTGTTGCTAAGCACTAAGTTATGGACTTTTCAGCTTCTTATACTGCCCTGCCAGCAAAGGAGACAACAAACTGGGAGAGGACACAGCCAGGACAGCTGACCCAAATAAGCCAAAGGGGTATTCCATATTATGTGATGTCATGCTCCGAATATAAACTGGGAGGAGTTGGCCAGGAGATGCTGGCTCAGGAATTGGCAGGGCATTGGTCTGCAGGTGGTGAGCAATTGTATTGTGCACCATTTGTTTTGTATGTTCTATAAGAATAATAATTATTATTAATTTCCCTTCATTTTTGTTCTATTAAGCTGCCTTTATCTCAACCCAAGAGGTTTACTGCTTTTTTCCCTGATCGTATCTCCCATCCCCCTGTGGGGGTTATGAAGCCAGTGGCTGCATGGTCCTTAAATGCCATCCAGGGTTAAACCATGACACATACTTTTGCTTATTTTTTTCCCATGGCTGTTTTCAAATATCCTGAAATAGAATTACATCTGTATGGGTAACATTTTCAAAGTTAATCTCTTCAGTGTCAGTGGTGAGCACGCTCTGTCTCACAATCGGATTACATATAGTAACTAGGCAAGCAGTGTAACTTCTTCCCATATTGGAGTGCTTAGGTGAGGGTTTGTGGTAGAAACAATTCACAGACAAAAATCACAAGAAGATAATTTTGGAGAGGGACACCAAATTGACTGAAAATTCCCCCCAGTTCTGCCATTTCTGGGTGTCTTGTTTTCCTGGGCAGGTTACCATGCCATAGCTAGCGGCGGTCACTGTGTCTGGCTTTTCTGACTTTGGCCACATTACCCAAGGTCTTTCTCAGCTGCAGGGCCTGGGGGAAACTGAGGTCAAGTATTACGCACTTAACCTACAAAGTTCTAGATGTTGTCCTGCCAACTTCTCACCTCTCTGGTTTGGCTGAAGAGGAAGGTGTGGGAAAGTCATAGAATGGTTTGAGTTGGAAGGCACCTTAAAGATCATCTTGTTCCAACACTGCTGCCATAGGCAAGGATACCTTCCACTAGGCCAAATTGTTCATGACCCTGTCCAGCCTGGCCTTGAACCCTTCCAGGGAGGCGACATCCACAACTTCCCTGGTCAATCTGTTCCAGTGTCTCACCACCCTCACTGTAAAGAATTTTTTCCTAATCTCCAGTCTAAATCTAACTTCTTCCAGGTTAATGCTATTAGCCATTGTCCTATCACTGGCAAGCCCTTGTAAAAAGCTCCTCCTAGCCTGCCATAGGCATGGAAAGAGAAAGGGCTTTGAATGGAACAACATCCCTGCATGTGAACAAAAAGCCTAAAGCCTCTAAGGAGATTGTAAGGATGAGCTGTAACACAGGTTGGGAAGCTGTCTCTACCCTGGGCTGAGTTGACAGTCCTTTCAATTAGTTAAGATCTGCTTCCTGAGGGACTTAAAGATTTTACTGCTGAACAAATAAATGAGGATGGCCACACTACTATCCCCACGACTAGAACTCATTGTCCTGCCATACTATGTGCTACCCACTGTTGCCAGGAAGATGAAATGTTTCCACCAGTGAGATCTACACTGAAGGGAGCTGAATAATTAGCTTTCTGCCTTGTCACAGATGGCCTTTATGGGACTCAGGACCACGATCAGAAATAGTGATGGGATCTTATACAAAAATGAGTGCTTAACCCACTGGAGAACCTACTTGCTTCAGTTCTGCTTCAAGTAGTCATTTTCAGAAATGGCCTGATGAATTTTTCCATCTGTGATGGTTTGGGAGTTAACTGCCCCCTCCCACAATGAATTCACCCAGACTAGGCTCAGCTGGCTGAAAGTTAAGGAATGAAGCTTTATATTCACAGCTTAGCACAACATACAAGCAAATATTTACAATATATTACAAATATTTACAGCCATATACAGAAATGTACAAGTTAAAAGTAATACAGAAACACGATACCCCTCCCAGAAAACAGAGTCTCCAGGAGGGGCTCCCAAATGCCCTTACACCTTCTTTCCACCCCCTTCTCTTATCCCAGAGTCTGCCTTACGTGCAAGGTGAGTTAGGAGGATGGACAAGGTGGGTTAGAAGCAGAATGATTAGCTGGGTTACACAGATCAAAGCAGAACAGCAGAAGCCAAGGGAGAAAACACAGACACCGACAGACTCCAACAGACTGTCTTATCTGTGTTCGTGTACTTGGCTTTTTATACATCTCAGCAAGCCTATGAGTGAAGTAGACATCACCATTGTTTTCTTTTCACAGCCTATAATCTAATTTTTCTCATTAAAATATTCCAGTTAGCGTCAAACCAGCACACCATGTGATGGCATCTCACTGCAGGGGTTGTTCCTAAACTAAAAGACATAGAATGTAAGACAGAAGAGAATAAAGATGAAAACAAAAAAGGAATTGAATTTTAAGGCTATGGAAGCCCAATGTTAATTCTTGCTTGGCACAGGTCCTGGAGGGGGGAGTTGCGCAGCAAAGGCAGTGGCAGTTAGCAGGGAACAGACAGCTTATAGCATAAGAAAAGAAACTAATCCTTCATTGTGTCTTGCCTCAAAAGCAGAACCAATAACCCAATGTCTTCCAAACAATGACAGCTTGACTAACACAATAGAGAGCTTAATGAAAGCATCGACTAAGTTAATGTTGTTATAATATGGAGAAAAATAGTTGCATTGAAATGTTAGGTACCAATTT
Source organism: Ramphastos sulfuratus (assembly GCA_013399055.1). NCBI lineage: Eukaryota > Metazoa > Chordata > Aves > Piciformes > Ramphastidae > Ramphastos > Ramphastos sulfuratus. The sequence continues at coordinate 291,687 of WBNM01028962.1, read as the reverse complement.
GATTCTTTAAAAAAACAGATCTTCCAGGGAGCTGAGAGTAAAAGTTGAGCCTATAAATATTCATATATTATTATGTATATGTAATTATGCAAGTTTCATATATATTATTAGATACTAAAAATAATATAATACTATGTAACATGACACAATATGAAGAGGCTTACTTCTGTTCTCCAAAAGCAGAGCCCAAGAATCAATTGGTCCTTCTGGGTGGCCTCTTTCCTTATGTGGAATTGATATGAAAACTCTTACCTCAAGTTTATGTCTGCCCTGTGTGTGTGATCAAAGAGTAAACCACGATGGTCTTTAAAGTCATCGGAAAGCCGCATGTCTATAAAAGAAGTATTTCATAATGATTCAGAGATGCCAAAAGCATCATTTCCCTTCAAGGGTTGCCAATTCATTTGAAACAAGATGTAAAGGATGCATCTGTGCAAAGGGTTGGAATTATACAGCTGCATGGGGGGAAAAAATCGCTTGTTTACCCCTTCAGAAGTCTTTCATTTGCAAAAGTAAATAATGCAGAGATTGGAAAGGACGCATCCCATACCACACAGCAATGTCTGTCTACGTCTAGCTGTGAGTGCTTATGCAGGAAAAGCTGTGGCTGGCTCAGACCAAAAGCTTTTTGGAAGCAGTAATGAGAAAAGCTTGTGGCAGCACCAGCGCATCTATAAAATGTCGTGATGTTGCTGTAGAAATATGCTACTGTGGTTAAACACAGACCAAGAGAAAATATACCCCCTGCAGACTTCTTGATCAGATGGTTTCTGTCAGGGGAAAACAATTAGAAAGAGGGATTTTAAGGCATAAATTAACTTCATTGGGGCTGAGCAACGTTTGTGAGATAAGAAATGTAGACCAAACTGCGTCAGATGCTCAGCTGTCTTTGGACATTTCACTGCACTTCAGTGGTACAGTGGTATCCCTGGAGGAGTCAGCATTGTGTGTTACTTGGTTTTTGGCATCCACACAAAATGTGTTCGTTTTGGGAAGGCACGTCTCACAAACAGTGAGGAAAGATCAAGAAACATAAAGTGACATTTTATCTGTGATAACTTTCATTTCTAGGAGATATTTTTATCCTCTGAGACAGATCTTGGTAGTGCTGATTGAAATGGGATGATTTTGTTGTTGTTGTTGTTGCAACTAGAAAAAGAATAAACTGTCTGTAATTAGAATTTTCAGTTGGGGGTTTTTGGGTGTTTGATTCCCCCTCCCCCCCCATTAAGCTCAAGGACTTTATTGGAAATTGCCAGTAGATGCTATAGAAAAGGGCCTTGTTATTTACACCATTAATTACATGTCTAAGAGTTAGCTCTTTGAGAAATGCTTATTGTTTGGCATGGTTCATTTTGGTTTTATTTCCCTGGAAGCCAAGTGCATCAATAATGAGGCTTATTACACTTGATTATTTTTTTCTTAGAATTAGTCTTGATGGCAGCTGCTACCCTCAGATTGATTAGCTGCAACAAATAGGTAAAGCTTTTGATTCAGATATTTGGCTGTGTTTGAAAGGCAGCTAGGCAGACTCATAGAAGAAGAACCTGCATGTACATATTAAATGCAGAGCAAACACCTCTTCAGAGCAAACACCTGAGCTGAAAGACATACCAACTTTGCAGAGTAACTTGAGTAAGCATATGCCTGCTATTTTCTTGTGTTTCTGCCTATATGCCTGTTCTTGGCCAGTGTTGGAAACAGGACAGAGAGTCATTTGTGGGAGGTTGTAACTCCTGTTTTTTGTCCTCATGCTTTTATTTCGTGTCATAAACCCACAAAAACTTTGCTGCTTCTAACATGTTTCTCAGCAACAACCTGCCTGGTTTTGAAGCTACTTTGTCTCCACACCATGACAGAAAATAAAACATCTTTTTGATACAAAAGCATGAGAAATGTGAAAAGAATAGGATGTATTGAAACAGAAAGGTGGTGCAGTTAGGTTACACTCCCCACATAACTCTGGAAACTGTCACATTTTGAAAGCACCTACCTAAAATTAAAAAGACATGACATGAAACCTCATGAAAATCTCCTTAAAAGCTTAACACTGGTTCACACACTTCATTAAAGAAGAACCAGAGCAGTAAACCATTTGTGGTTGGTTCTAGTCACATGAGCTCATTTGTGGCTTGACTTTGTCTTGATTAAATTCCTTGTGAAAGCTGCTCTCAAAGGCAGAAAAAATAATGGGCTGGTTTCATATATCTCAGTTAATCAGGTCACATGAATTAGCATTTTCTGCTGCTGTAAGGGAGTCAGGGGGAACCTCCTCAGTCTTGTTCTGGCATGTACAGTGTTTGAATCAAGTGAGCATGAAGAAGTGCATGGTTGCAGCAGTCCAGTGGGAAGTTTAAGGATGGCCACAGCATATTAGTGCTTCTCCAGCTCCTTGATACAGTCACTGCCAGGATAAACGTCTGCTCCACTGGTAGTTCTTCAATAGGGAGTTGGATTAGCTAAAGAAGCACCCAACTGTTTGTTAGAAAAGATGGCTGAAAATTCCACGTAACTCTACTGAGTGGCTCCTCCCCTCACCTGACACTGCTTGGATTAGCTCTGTTCACATGGACGGGAGTAGAATGGTGTATTTGCATGCTGTTGTCTACTAGCCTGCCTGGAAAATATCCCAGCTGTCTAAATAAACTTGCACACTGTTCTGTCATCTGGGGTTTTTTTTGTTTGGTTGTTTGGTTTTGGTTCCCTCAAAAAAAAAAAAAAATTTTTTTTTTTTTTTGGGGTTTTTTTTTTTTCCCTTAAAAAAAAAAAAAAAGATTGCTTTTGAGTTTGCTAAGTGAAAAAAATTTAATCGAAACACTTTTCAAAAAAGGAAATTACAACTTAAAAAGACACGTTGCCTTAACAAATGTCTTAAGTCACTTTGAAGTCTTTGAAGTCTTGAGGTCTGTGGTAGTGGGTTGGACTTGATGATCTTTGAGGTCTCTTCCAACCTTGCTATACTGTGATACTGTGATACTGTGATACTGTGATACTGTGAACTGGACAGCTGCTTGAGGAGTCCCAGGATGCAAAATAAGGCTACACTTACTTTTCACCAGCACCCTGTAAGAACATTTACCAATTTTTCTATTACTTATTGAAGTCTTCTGCGTTCTTTTATAGAGATTCACTGAGCAGGAAGAAGTACTCAACCTCTACCTCTGACAGATGCCATCTTTGACCTGGTGGTTCCTCTGAGCCTAGGAAAGCGGTAAGATGTAAAAGATGTCCTCTGCAAATGTGGAAGACGTCGTATGTCTTGGAGCTTGGTGAATTTCTGGCTCCACATTCATATTAATTCCTCAAATACTGCTACTAACTAAGAAGACTGGAGGACATTGAAAATCAGTGTAGATCAGTGTCACTCTTGCACACTGGGTTTGAGTTATTTAGAGCCTCCTAGTTGAAGAAAACAGCTTTAGATATCCCTGTGAACCTAGTGAAAATGTCTCCAGAAAGCAGAGCAGCTGTGAAACCTAACAGCAGTGAACACGATGGATTGGCAAGGGAATAAGGACTAATAAAGCAAGTCTGAGGGCTTGATAAGTTAATCAAAGCTGGGCAGGAGTTTAAGAAACCTCAAAAGGATATAAACCAGAGCTGCTCATATGATTTCTACAAGTAGCTGTTGAGCAGACGTAAATACTGAAAGCAGTTGGGTCATTTCACCTCCAAAGGGATGGCAGTTACACTAAATCCTGGAGAGAGAGACTGGATGCTGTGATTTGCAGCACCAAAGGGAAACAAGGGGTGATGCTCTGGTCCTGTGTATAAAGTGGAGCTCCTACATGCAGGACAAGGAAAGGATGGGATCACATGGGGAGATTCATGGATCTGAAGTGGGATCTGGGAATATGAATAGGAGGTGTCTTAAAGAGATGATAAGAGAAACAAGGTGAAAAGCTTCTGGAGGCATGGAGTGGGGCAGTCAGAGGCAGATGTGAAGATAGGCTGGCAAAGGAGGAAACCTACAGTTGAATTTGGAAATTGAGGAAGCAGAGAATATATTTTGCAGCCAATTACTCAACAGCAAATAGCAGTAGACTTACTACCATCTTGGCAGCTGTGGAAGGAAAATAAGGGAGTGTCACAAGCCCCAGCACAGCCTGCCAGCCACAAAGAAGCATTTTCAGGGCTATGGTAGGGAAAGAGAGCAGGAACACAAAGTTAGTGGCAAAGAACCACGTTGTGAAGCTGCTGTGACAAACTCACAGAATCACAGAATGTCAAGGGCTGGAAGGGACCTTGAAAGATCATCCAGTCCAACCCCCCTGACAGAGCAGGATCTCCTATACCAGATCACACAGGAATGCATTCAGGTGGGTTTTGAATCTCTCCAGAGAGGGAGACTCCACCACCCCCCTGGGCAGCCTGCTCCAGTGCTCTGTCACCCTACAGGGAAAAAAATTCCTCCTCATGTTTACATGAAACTTTCTATGCCTAACTTCCACCCATTGCCCCTTGTCCTGTCATTGGACATCACCGAGCAGAGCCTGGCTCCATCCTCCTGGCACTCACCCTTCACATATTTATAAACATTGATGAGGTCACCTCCCAGTCTCCTCCAAGCAGCAGAACTCAGTCTCCCTCAGTCTCTCCTAGTAAGAGAGATGTTCCATTCCCTTAATCATCTTCGTGGCTCTGTGCTGGACTCTCTCCAGCAGTTCTATGTCCCGCTTGAAGTGTGGGGCCCCAGAACTGGACACAGTACTCCAGATGCGCCCTCACCAGGACAAAGTAGAGGGGTAGGAGAACCTCTCTTGACCTTCTAACCACAACCCTTCTAATATGCCTCAGAATGGCATTGACCCTGCTGGCCACAAGAGCACATTGCTGGCTTGTGGTCAACCTCCCATCAACTAGGACCCCCAGATCCTTTTCCCCTTCACTGTCTTTCAACAAGTCAGTCCCCAAACTATACTGATCCCTGGGGTTGTTCTTTCCCAGGTGCAAGACTCTACACTTGCCCTTAAGAACTGAAAGAGGCCCCTTAGATAAGCAGTTACTCATTGTCATTTTCAAGGGATATTATAAAAAGTCTGAGTTCCTGGGGTTATTGCCATGAGCAGGGCTTCAGAACATTAACAACTTGGAGCTGCAGGATTTGAGAAATGAATTAGTAGGCAGAGTAAAGAAAAAAAAATAGAAGAAAATTCAAATAAAAACAGTTGGAGCTGATGCTTTGATACACTGAGTCTCTATTCAGACTGCATGGGGTGGAATTAGTAAATGAGTAATTAGAAGCAGAGGTGTGTTATTTGCTTCTCAATTAGTAGGTAGAATTTGCAGCCTCCTGAGCAAAGGCAATATAGTAACTGGAGACACACCTGCTCATGATGCACTAGTCTATTTAAGGGACTTCCTCACTGATGTGGCTCCTTGCTGATCTGCCTAATTGCAGCACCTCACTAATCATCACTGTGTATTTACATTTCTAAAGCCCGTCATGCTTTACCTAAAATCTTCTTATAATTGGTGTTGGGTAAAGATCATCTTCAGATCCTGATCACTATTGCTAATTACGTGTAACATGAAAGACGGGAGTGCGTTTGTTCCCTTGGTAAAAAATATCATACCCTTGGGTAAGTTCTGTGGTTTGTTTGACTGCACTACTGTCTTCTGAATCTGTTTTCTTTATCCATTACAAACCTGTTCCACCACTAGAAGAGGCAGATAGAGGATTTAAGTCGAAGAAGAAGAGTTTAAACTGCAACAGATCAGGAGTTTGGGCCACGAGAAGGAGGAAAACAGGAGAGTGGGATGGGTAGGAGTGAAAAGGGGAAGGAGAAAGAAAATGTTGCCAAAGAAAGGAAAGGCAAAAATGCTCTGTGTGAGCTGGGAGGGTGTGGGAGGCATTGGAGCTCGGCAGAGGGAGCACTCTTCTTGCTTGGGGTCAGGACCCAACACTGAAAAGCAGGGCTCAGAAATGCAGAAGATCGCACGATTCCCTGTCTTCTGCTAAGTTCATGGGACTGCGGCTTGGGCATCGACTAGAAAGCAGCTGAAACTGTGGAAACAGTTAAGTGTTAGCAGCTGATGTGGACAAAGGAATTGTTTAGAAGAGGCAGGCAGTTTTGCTTTACAGCACAGATCGTTCTGATCATATTATGTTTTCTGGATTTGTTGGCAAAAATCTGCCAGTAGGAGACAACAAATGGCTTTTAACTTATTGTTTTCTCTAAGGAAAGCATTATTTTAAAAAGATTTCTCCATTAAATCTGCATATACTTGGAAGAAAACAATCT
>WBNM01028962.1:266210-285387 GCA_013399055.1 Ramphastos sulfuratus | reverse complement strand
GGAAGAAATAAAACATCTGAAAATCTATTTGCCAAGTCCTGAAATGGAGAATATATATATATATATGTACACACACACATATATATTAATGTGAAACACTGATGACAGGGAAGTTTTAGACAGCTTCAAAGCAAAAGCATCCAAGCAGGCAATGCTGCAGGACTTCAAAACATTACATTGAGACAAAGCTTTTGGTACATCAGAGCCTGAAATTCAAATAAAGCAGAGAATGAGGCAAGCCACCTTTGAGCATGCTGCATTTCACCTGATGTCCTTAAAGGTTGTAAGACTTTCTTTATCGTTTGCTTGCATCACATGCCATTTGCAGTGCAGTTTTGCAGGTGTGTGTTTGCTCTTTTTTCTTCCAATGTAGTTGAGTGGTTAGGTAGATTTGTAGCATATTACTTTTGGTTTTTGCTCAGTTTGATTCTCCTTCCCTCCCTCCAGCGCCAGTCTTTTAGAGATACGATGCTGCATTATCTTAAAGGCTTTGCTCTTCTCATCTTCATGGTCTTAAGGGTCACAAAAGACTACATCTGAGGATAAAAATCAGGTTCTCCAGCATGGAAAAAAGTCGGACTGGATTACACAAAACACTGTAAGAGCTAAATCTAGATACTCTTCTCAGTGTCTCCCCTCTCTCCTATCACTGGTGAGGTTTCTTTGATTTCTTTTAAAAAATGACTGGATCAGGAAGTGCCATAAAGAGCAAAAGAATCCCTGGTTCTCTATCAAAGGATCTGAAACAGCATTTTAGCTCTATGCAAATAACACTAATTTGAGAGTGGTATTTTTGTGTCAAAACCAGCAAAGGAATATTGTTGGCTAATCAATAATAGGGTTTACATTTCATTAATGACCATTCAAAAAGTCAACTCATGTAGGATGCTTTCATATCAAGGGCAGAGAGGAAACTACATTTCTTTTTGTTGAAGGAACAATGAAATACTGAAAAATTATTCTAATGTTGAGGCTTCTTCATATCCAATTCATATTCAGTTGTAGGGAGGTGACTGTCCCCCTACTTGGCTTTGGTGAGGCCACACCTCAAGTATTGTGTTCAGTTTTGGGCACTGCAATACAAGAGAGATGTGGAGGTGCTGGAGCGGGTCCAGAGGAGGGCAACAAAGCTGGGGAAGGGCCTGGAGAACAAATCTTATAAGGAATGACTGAGGGAGCTGGGGATGAAAAAGAGGAGGCTGAGGGGAGACCTCATTGCTGTCTACAACTACCTGAAGGGACGTTGTGGTGAGGCTGCTGCTGGTCTCTTCTCACAGGTAATTGGAGTCAGAACAAGGGAGAATTGCCTCAAGCTGACACTGGGTAGGTTTGGATTGGACATTAGGAAAAAGTTTTTTATGGAGAGAGTGGTCAGGCACTGGAATGAGCTGCCCAGGGAGGTGGTTGAGTCACTGACCCTGGATGTGTTTAAGGGTTGTTTGGATGTGGTGCTTACGGATATGGTTTAAGGTGAATGTTGTAGAGTAGGGTTATAGGTTGGACTTGGTGATCCTGAGGGTCTTTTCCAACCTGGATGTTTCTGTGATTCTGTGAAAAAGATGCTGAAAGCTTGGTTCTATGCTGCCCATGTTCCACACTGTAATTCCAGTAATGCCATCATTCTTCACGTGCTGTTGCAATTAAGGAACCTGTATGTGTGATTACCTACAGTTCTGGCACAGCTCAGCTCTGCCAGAGATGGGGATTTGGGAGACTTTTGTTATGAAACTCGGCTTTGGCCAAACCCAGCAGAGGACTGAGGCGATTCAAGGATGGGTGGTTATAAGGCTTTTCTCGCTGACATTGTCTCCCAGGGTGCAATACCAAAATCTGCACTAGCTGCCCCTCTGATCTAGATGGGATGAGATCCAGGTGACTGATTGAGCAATAACTCACCCTCCTCCTGGGCCGCTTGTGTAAACAATAAAAATTGGGGAAGTAGGGCCTGTTTTGCTGCAGCAGCTGAATGTCTCACTGGTGCCCATGGAGCCAATTAACAGATTTACACAGAGCAAGTGTCCCTGTGTCACTGTGGTGATGGCTGCTGTAGACACATAGAGAGGCACAGATACACAGACCTTTCACAACCACAAAGATTTTCAGTGCCTTTGGTCTCAAGTGACACTTGGTACTCTGCAGGGCACCAAGAGGCTGGATGGCACTTGAAGAGCTGATGGACTCTCACCCTGACTGCCCAGGAGTCTCAGCACCACAAGGGCATGCTGGGGATGTGTGCCACTTATAGCCTGGCTGAAGGTGAACTGCGTGACTCAAGAAAACTACGCCCAGCACAGGTGAGGAGCAGCTCCATCAGCCATGTGCAGAGGGTTAAGGCAAGCAGCAGGAAACAGTTCTGCTGTCTTTTAAGCAGGACAAGCCAGAGCTACTGTTTTTGGCTGTGTGTTATGTGGCTGAGGGAGATGAGGCTTGGTTGTGTATGTGACTATTTTCTGTTTTTCTAGAGAGGGTGAAGGGAGTGCCACACTTGCTCAGTAACAGGCATCTGCTGGGCTACCAGCAGTAATAAGGTGCCTCCTGGTGTTTCCCTGCATTTCAATGTTCTGCCATTTCATAAACAGTTTATTTTTGTCCCTCTTGATATCCTGATATCACTGGCTTGCTTTTCAGCTGAACAAATGGCAGCTGCTCCAGGAGCTATGGTAAGGGAATGAAATGGGATTTAAGTCTCCTGCTCCTGGCTGTGCTGTGGATTCACAGTGTAAGGCTGAAAGTCACTTAGGCTCTGAGCAGTTTAGTCGTTTGTATGACAGAGACTGCATGTATCTGCACAAGGAGACTGCCATTTGCTGATGCTCAGCTTTGGGCTTCCTTTTTGGTGAACCTGGAGTCTGTGCATCACAGACTCAAAGAACAGTGGACAACATGGCAGTCATCACAACTGTAACTATTTTAATGGCAGCATTAGGAGCAAAATGTGAGAGGAGATTAACCCCTGCTGTGTGTCTTCAATTGTGATGCTGCTTCCAGGTCACGACAAAGGAATAGTGCTTTTGTTTTGCTCAGCTGCAGAGACCAGAAACATTTATTCCTTCCATACTGAGCAGTGTGTTTTCTGAGGGACACACGCTCAGACAGTTATGGAGGATCCATCCAACACCCTCTTCCGGAGATGTGGCTGCCAGCTAGGAGGTACAGGTAGAAGGTACAGCTGTGGGCAACTGGCAGTAACCCTTGCTGAAAGACAAAGGTACAGAAATGGGTACAAATAGCCTTTGGTCACTTCCATAAGTGATTCTCACCTCTGAAGTTATTGACTCTGTTGCTGCTACTGAGACCACTAATAACAAGAGTCTCAGCATCTGTTACTGTCCAGAGCCAGACAAAGCACGTCACTTAAACTTCAGTCAACAGAAAAAATGTTGTTGGCCAAAGAATCTTTGGTGGAAAAAACTTATCTTCATTTCAAGTACTTCTGTTTTCTTGCTTTTGGGCCTTCCCACCCATAAAGGGTTAAATCTGATTTTAGGATAAAATCACTACAGAAAACCTACTCAGCTGAAGATGGTATTAGCTTTCAATGTGGATATCTCCTCAAAAACTACCAAGATGTATTAGGGGAAAGCTAAACCAAGTAGGTTTTGTTTTGAACACCTGACCCACAGTTATTTTATGCAGGGCCTTATGCAAAGGCCCTAGGCTATACGCCTGCTATTGCTAGCATCAAGCCTGCAGGATGTGTTACTGCAGTGTACTCCTGTGATCACAGAATCATAGAATAAGAATGGTAGGGTATGGAAGGGACCTTTGAAGATCATTGAGTCTGATCTCCCTGCAAAAGCAGGATCACCTAGTGCAGGTCACCTAGAAATGCATCCATATGGGTCTTCAAAATATCTAGAGAAGGAGACTGCACAACCTCTCAGGGCAGCTTCAGTGCTGTGTCACCCTTGCAGTAGTTTTCCCTCATGGTGAGGGTGAACATTCTGTGTTTTAGTTTGTATCAATTATCTCTTGTCCTGTCACAAGATACCACTGAAAAGAGGCTAGGACCTTCTTGACACCCCTCACTTTTCTCCAGGGCTGGCTTTGTAGGCACAGAAGCTTCATGTATGCAGGCTGGGGCTCCTTGCCTGCAGAGGAGGTGAGAAACGCATCCAGGTGAATCTGGAACATAATCTCTGTGCCCATGTAAAACCTTAAACGTCCTGTACAATGCTTTTGATAGCAGCAGGAGATGGAGGAATCCCTATGTGCATAGGCTGGGCTTTTAGCTCTATGTAGCCAACAGGGGGCATTAGGTTTATGCTTATTAAATGTGCATTTCTATTGCTAGCAGAGAAAAACCTCCAAGTTTTTTGATTGAATACAGGAGGACGAGAATCCTGTGTCCTACAAAAGACACTGGATTCTGTTTTTCCAGAGGATTTAGTAACTGTGTAAGTCTGCTCTGTTTTCTTTAGGTCTAGCTTGTGTTTATTTCAAGATGAAGATAAATGAGATTGATGTAATTAGGAACCAGATGATTTTTGTGCTCAAAAAGCACTTGCAAAAAATAAGTGTTTGTGGTGCAAATTGGTTTGTATTGATGACTTCCAGTTTTATAAGCAGAAATTAAAGTAAGACTGCAATTATATCTTTCTGTTGGAAATTAGATTCAGCAGTACACAGTGAGCTGATGCTCTTCATTATGGAGGAAACCTTGCCCTGAGTTATTTGATTACTGAATGCAAAGGACTTTAGTGAGGAGCTGTAGTACAAGCACAAATTGTGGTCTTTGAAAATGAAAATAATATTTATTACAGAGATTATTATTATAGCTGCAACCACTCATACCCCTGTATGTAGGACTACCCATAAACACATTCAGAGGGAAATGTGGGGTTTTACATTTAGAGTACTGACTACAAAAGAAAATTTTTCCTCTTCAGATATGAAGCTGGAAAACTGTAGCCTGCTCTGTCGTCCTGTCACACCCAAGCAGCTGGGTAATTGTTTTAGGTGAAGTGATTTCTACAACCTATGGTTAATTTCAGCTGTATTTGGAAATAGGTTTAGGAAGTAGATGTTAAAATAATTAGGTAATACAGCTGAGGAGAACTGCTTCCATAAAGCAATGTCAAAAGAAATTATTGTCTAAAATGTACAGACAGCCTAAGTTTCTAGAAGTTGATTTAATTACCTGCCTCATTTTAAAATGTGTTTTACATAACCTAATAACTGCTACTTCACTCTGGAAGAAGTCGAAGTTACGATTTTGAAATAAACAAATAAGTAACCTCTAGCAGTCGCAGAGCTTTTGACTGCCAGTGCATCTGGGATGCTGTGAGCAATTTTTGGTCCTCCACAGCCAGAGAAAAGAAATACAAATTGGATCAATGGCACAGTGTATGTCTTTTTCCCTGAGCCCTCTTCATACTTGTCAAGGTAGGGAGGAGTCTGGGTCATTTTTACCTCGCAAGAATGAAGGTCAAGGGTGTACAAGTGCAAACAGCCCATTCTGTAGCAGGGTGCTGCAGTGGTAAGAGAATTTATAAAATAAAGCAAGACAAATGGATAGAACTTTGCAGACCTGCAGGCAATAAGGAAAGGTATAGTTTTTGGCAGGCCTCTTTAGGTGGTGCCTGAAGCAAGGAGGGTTGGACCCTTCCCAGGTATTTGTCCTAACAGTAAGTGCATTCAGTCGATGTCTTCCTCAGAGTGCCTAACCCCAAACTGCTCTGTTGGAAGTGGGAAATGCCTAGTGGTGGCGTTTCTTAAATGTCCACGTTGCTCTGACGTGCTGGCACCACCACACTTCACAGCATCAACTGTACCACTCTCCCACCACTCTCTGCTGTGGCAGGACTTAACTCTTTTTGGGGTCCCTGTGTATAAGAAGGGTCAGACAGAGTTACGGAGCATTTCTTAGCTTCACTGGCTGGAGGAAATCACAAGGAAGGTACAAATGCTTGAGTGTCCAGTTTGTTGCTGCCTGATGTTTTCTGACCTCTCCTCGTTGCCTGGTTTGCGTGTTGGATCCTAAAAGCTCTGCATTATTGGACAGCTTGTGGGAGACATCCCAGAACACTGGCTCACAGATAGCTCCTTTAAGTGCCATATCCACATGAGAAAGACAGCCCAGACTCCTTTCAATGCACTCTAAGAGGAAGCTTAGTTTTAATTGTTTCTATTAGGTTTTAGGTTTGCCTGCATGAGTAAATGAAACTCTTAAAGATGTCAAAGTTTAAGTTAATAAAAGGTAATTGTTACAATAGCTTCCTGCTGAAATCTGCTCCTATTTCTGCATATATTTGATTGTCTTTTAAATGTCAACAGTGGGGTTTTTTTCCCAGCTACAGTCCAAATGCTCAGACATGAACTCTTCCCATTCAAATCTTCAACACAGATGCAGCTTGTAGCTCAAAAAAGGAAAGTTGCTAGCCAGAGAGAAGTTTGGATCACATTCATCATTAGAAAGAATGCTCATATATTCATCTCTCTAATCATGTCTCTTCCCTCTCTCTGCTCTTTGTGTTTTGAGTCTGTGTATGTAACAACTTACCAGCTATGCAATAAGTTTGTATTTTTCTTTTTCTCTTTCAGGATACCTTTCCTGTAGTTTTCATTGCTTGTCTCCTGCAGCCTGGTACTCACACCAGTGAGGGGATGGTGCTAGAGTGCAACTTACCTGTAGAGTTTCAAAGCCTGAATGCTCACTGGGAGTGTACAGTGATTTGAGCCCGTGGGCCAGGTAACAAAATTAAATCCCACTTTGATGCTTGCATACCTCTTTCAAAGATGGTCTTGGGTTGCTGTGGCCCAAGTTTGGGACAGTTCCCTATGTTTATAAGTGTACATTGATCTAGATGTGCCATTTTGAGCCATTCTCAGAAACAGCTGTGTTATGTGTAGTGCAGGTCTTTTGTCACTCATGCACTTTTCCACAGCAATAAGGCCTTAATGAATGTTTATAGTGTGATTATATCTGCAGTTGTAGTTTCAGTCCCTGAGTGGTGACAGCTTTGGGCTCCTGAGTTCTGGGAGTTGTGTCCCAGTCCAGGAGGGACCCTGCAATTGCTCCAGATCTACTGAGTTGACTCACAGGAATACCACATGTTAATGCTTCTTCTGTAGTCTGAAGGTGCTGCAAGCACTATGAGATCTGTAGGCTGCAGAATGGCCATCCTCCATAAAAACAGAAATGTATTTTATCCTATATTGCTTACCTGGCATGTTTGTAGTCTTAAAGGAAGCCACCAGATCATCTAGGAAGATTTTTCTTTTAAAGTTACTTGGGTCAATACCTCTGCAGATCCTTCACCCTCTTAAAGCAGAGTTTAGTATTCTTCAGTATTTAATTCATCCTGAACTGCATTTTAAACAGCATCTCATCTGTTGGATGAGTTAGTGAAAAGATACATTATTCTGTGTACCCAGTAGGACAGCAAATTTGGGACACCTTTTCCATGCTAATCAATTAGTCATGTAAGATGTTACTGCTTTCCAAAGAAGTGCTGGAGTAGCAGCCATGTTACTTGTTATGAAAGGTTTGTGTGTCAGCAGATTCTGCATCTATGTTATGCTTTCTGCAGAGCCAGCAGCAAATCCTAATAAAACTTAATGTGAGAAAATGTTGCCAGTGAGGTGATAAATTGGGATTAGCTGCACTAAAAAGAGGTGATTCCATGCTAAGCTTTTAAACTTCTCTGAGGAGTCACTATTATAAACATACAAATCTAAGGACTTCTTCTGTTTCTGCGGCAATCAATATGAAAACCTGCACAGAAATGATGTTAGGAAGAAGTCCTTTACAGTGAGGGTGGTGAGGCACTGGAACAGGTTGCCCAGGGAGGCTGTGGATGCTCCCTCCCTGCAGGTGTTCAAGGCCAGGTTGGATGAGGTCTTGAGTGACCTGTTCTAGTGGGAGGTGTCCCTGCCTATGGTGGGGGGTTGGAACTAGGTGATCTTTGAGGTCTCTTCCAACCTAAACCATTCTATAAATAATCTAAAGAGGAAAAAGCCAACAGCCAGCTGTTGCTCATCTTAAGCCTGGATAGCTAAACTGTGCATAGACCATGTTAGCCTATGGGACTGGACTCTGGGAAATGTCATTAGTGCAAAAATATTTACCTGAATTATATGTCTACTGAGGAATCTATGTTGTTATCCTGCAGAGCTTTTGTCTTAGTAGTTAGGATATTATTATTATTATTATTATTATTATTATTATTATTATTATTATTATTATTATTGCAGTTAGACACAACTTGAATGGCAACATATATGAAAGGGGCAACGTTGAGCTTCTTTCCAAAATGGCATGAACGTGCAGTTCCTCTATTGTGTGATGCATCCATAGGTAACTGGTTTTGCTGTACCATACACTGAAATGAAGATTTCTGTGTCAAATCGTTCTATGCAAAGAGAAAGAATATTTAAGTTGGTGCAGACACAGTGTCATCCTTCTCTCTATGTGAAAAGAAGTTTGGGACAGGTGCATGAAGCATCAGGCTGGGAATAAGAGTATCTAAGTCTGATAATGGGCTCTACCCTAATTATATTTTTTTCCTTCTAGCTCAAATATTCTGTCTTTGATTGCTATGTCTAGAACAGTATTTTTTCTTTGGCTTAAACTGATGCATGTAGGTTCATGCACATGTAGGTGCAGCATCTTAGTTGCTGAAACTTTCTAGCTTTCCAGTAATAAGTTTTAACAAGTACATTTAAATTAAAATTTTAGCCCCCTGATGAGTTCTAGTGACAATTTCTAACAAAAAAACCCAAAAACCAAAAAACACAACCAAACAAACAAAAAACCACACAGCTGAGCTAAGTCCTGGTGCAAGCAATTTGGTTCTCAAAGACATTTTTAATAAACAAGTATATAAAAATAGGTTTAAAATTGAAAAAAAAAACAAACAACCCACCACCAATCCTTGCTCTTAAATGCATCACTGTTATTATAGCATTTTACCCAAAATATACAAAAGGCTTAACTTAGGCTGTCTACATTAGAAGAAAATGCTGTGTTTTTAAATATACATAATTTCCAGGACAATTTAATGTTATCTACTTATGTCAGTGCTTCAGCACCAAAAAAAATCAGGATTTGTCTAATGTACTTGATGCACAATCCTCAGGATCTCAGAGGCATTTTTATAAGAGTAGAATGTGGTGAACACAGTGGAGTCCTAGTTCTGGAGAAGGATTCTCTGTAGCTCCTGCTCTTTTCAGAAGAGGCTTCAGAATCCGAAATGGTTCTCACACAGAGAAGCGTCTAGATAAGTTGTCAGACGTAAGAATAACTTCTGACATCTCTGGGAAGTAAAATGTAGTGATGTCCTGTCTCAGGTTGTCCCACCTGCCATAGCCTTTGTCAGGAGCACCACTGATGGCTGGTTGGTCGTTCTCCATCCTGCCAGTGCAGCTTTTCTGGATGTTTTCCACATGTGCAAGCTGACAAATGTTGAGAAAAGATACAATAAAAAACCCAAAACCAAACACAAACAAATAAAGCACCCCAGCAACAACACCACCAAACCAACCAACCAAAAAAACCCCAACAATCTGTTTTCCTTGGCTAACTGTAACTAATCCAGTGACAGATCACTGTAAAGTCTGGCAAATTATTGGTTTCTATCACCTTAATTTATTCTTAAAGGTCTTTTCCAAACGAAATGATTCTATGAGAACACCCTGAAAGGGGAAGTTGCCACAGAATCATTAGAGCTCCTAGTGATTAACCTCAGTGTTGATATTTGCTGTCCTTATGTCCTGGGTTAACACAGTCTGCTCTCACAAGCCTCACTCTGTCACCACACAGATTGGAAGGAAAGTAACAGGAAAAAAAAATAACTCTTTGAGAAAAAGAATTTTGTAGGAAATAATAAAATGCACAATTAACTTAGCCTATTTGCAGAAAGCACACAGCAAAAATGCAGAAGCAGTAGCAGAAGCCAGCAATAAAATGGTCCCCCCCAATGCAAGTCTGCAGAAGCCAGCCCAGCAGAAATGACCAACACCTCAAAGCCCAGAACCTGGAAGCAGCAACTGGAACAGGAAGCTTCTCATGTAACATTCTGATCTTCAAGCTCCATGATACTTTGCTCCATCCAGCACTTTCATTTTGAAGCTACTATGACAGCAGCATGGTATTGAAAATCAACAGATTCCACTCAACTCATGACAACTTATAGAATAATGTTTCCTCTCCTTATTCCGTTTACTCATTGGACCTACCAACCATCAACAGTCTCTATCACTGCCTGCTGTAATTGTGCCCCATCTAACTTCGTCCTAAACCCTGCTTTTCAGGCACCTGTAAGCTGCCATCCTGTGGTACTGGTCTTACTGGGGTTTTAGGTTAACTCAGGGGACTCTGTCCTCATATCACAGTATCACAGTATTAGCAAGGTTGGAAGACATCTCAAAGATCATCAAGTCCAACCCATTATCACAGACCTCGAGACTAGACCATGGCACCAAGTGCCACGTCCAAACGTGCCTTGAACACCTCCAGGGATGGTGACTCCACCACCTCCCTGGGCAGCCCATTCCAGTGGCGAATGACTCTCTCAGTGTTGAGGTTCCCACCTTCTTTCTTCTGAAAAATCTCAAAGACTTGAAAATTTCCACTCCGTTCGCTGTGTTTATCCACCCATAAATGTGCTGCAGCACCTGTAATGGTTTTCTTACATGGTTATAAATATGAACTCTGAACCCCTGAAAAGAAGGATTTTCCCTTCTTTGCAGGAGCCTTGGTCTGGACCTTGCCTGGTGCTGTGATAATGGACTTTGAAAGTTTGAATGGTGTTAAATTTGTGGTGTTATTTTAGGTCATTTCAGAAGCTTTAATGGCTCCCTGTGACTGCACAGCTGGACTGATGAGAACTGAAACAGACTTTGCAGGTGAAGGAATATGAAAAACAGCATTCGTAAAATGATAATATTTTAAAGGCTTTTTTCCCAAGTGTCAGGCTCTGGCTTAAGATAAGCCTGTGGAAAAGTAAAGTTGGGGATTTTAAGCTTGCTAAGGTAAGGCAGTTCTTACATATTGGTGGGGTTGCCTCTGCCCTTGTGTCTATTCATTGCGACACAGTCTTCAGGTGCATTCCCCACAAGATTTCATATATATCTTTCCCTTTCACTTCCTTTCAACTTCTGTGCCATTTTGGCCTCTAATACCTTTGGTGTGCTTGTTAGAGAAAATGAAAAGTATGAGGCATTAAAGAAAGGTCTACAAAAAGTCTCAAGCTAGAATTAGACAAGGCCTAAAATTGTTCAATCTGGTACAGAACTGTTCCACAGAGCTGTGCAAGCCACTTGAACCTAGTGTGTTCCAATGCCCATCCTGCCTGTTTTTTACATAAGCTCACAGGACGTGCATAGGTTGTGGTCTGGAGAAATGCTTTGCTTCAATTATAATTGAAGTCACTGGACACTGAACAAGTAAGTAACCTTCTACTAAATTGGAACTCCTGATANTCTCTGGGCTGCATGAGCCCACTGCAGGCTCATGTTGAGCTTTTTATCAACCCAGATGACCAGGTCTTTTTCCTCAGGGCTGCTCTCCAGCCATTCACCACCCAGCCTGGATTTGTGCTTAGGATTGATCTGACCCAGGTGCAGGACCTTACACTGGGTGTTGTTGAACTTCATGAGGTTGGCCTGGGCCCACCTCTCCAGCCTGTCCAGGTTCCTCTGGATGGCATCCCTGCCCTTTAGCAAGTCAACTGTGCCACACAGTTTGGTGTCATCTGCAAACTTGCTGAGGGTGCACTTGATTCCTTTGTTCATGTCACTGACAAAGATGTTAAACAGCACTGGTCCAAGCACTGACCCCTGAGGGACACCATATCAGATCCTGGATACCTCAGGTTGACACTATGAATTACTAGATCATTTTAACTTTAATCTCACTGTGTCCCAGTTTCCTGTCTGATCCCCGTATGACAAGGTAAAATGCAGAAGGTCTTCATTGATGCCTACAAGGCACCATTAGATTAGTGATGAGCACCACAAAGAAATTAATCATGCCACACTTGAGCAGAGGTTGGCTACTGTCCCAGGAATATGGCACAGGGCCATGCTGAATTAGAGGTATGAAGGGGAAAGGCTTATCCATTGTTCACTGAGCACCATCCTGCGTGCATCCCAGGCACGCAACGCAGGAAGCCTTAATTCTTCCTAATTCCTGTGTGCTCCACTCAGCTCTCCAACCCTTTCTGAATGCTGTTGCCTCCTGTAAGTTCTAAATTTTTTTGCTTTAGATTGCTAAAAGGGCTAAGAGACAGGAGATCCATGACCTCCAGGTCGAGTTGCCCAGGCTTACTTGTGCAGCACAGCAGAGAATGAGGAACTCTCATCAGTGCCAAATCAGGTACCAGAAAATACTTTGAGATTTCATTGATATTTTCTACCATGTTTTATATAAAAATCAAGAACTTTGGTCAAGTTTTTGCTGATTTCCTGTCTGAGAAACTGCTCTTTCAAATTTCTAATGGGGGAGAAAGCAAAAAATTAGGAATGAAACTGTAATTCATTCTCTCTGTCTTCTTACTCTTTTTTTTTCCCCCCTCCCTCCTAAGTATTCTTTATCGGTGTTGTCAGTTGTGCTATAAGCAGAGGTATTTCCTCCTTTCTGAAGCCTACTATCTGAACAAAGTGAAGAAATGCTGTCACGTGAAAAAGCAGACCTGATGGCATCTCCTCAGTAACTTTTGAACTCAGATTTCACCTGTGTGATGAAAGGCACAGCAGGCTCATAGATGCTGCTTCCTGCAGATTTCTTATGAGTCCCATGCGCACTTTAGTAGATTTTTGGAGCCAGTAAAAGAGAATATAGTCCTCTCTCCGGAGGAGAAGTTGTAATAGAAGATCATGTGTTGTCCCACTCCAATTTTTGACAACAAATGTACTTTAACCATGGAGAAAGACTTATTAAGAATTTCATGCCTCATAAATACCAGAAAAGACTTTTTTGTTACATTCTTCTATGCACATTCTCTACCTGCTTTTCTGGCAGCTAGCATGCCTCAAACATCTCCCTCCAGCATCTGTTTCCCTTTGGAGACCTTGTTTCAGCAAGACACAAATACTTTGGGAATCAAACATTGCTAGTTCTCGAGCTCGCAGACTGATTTGTATGAATCACATTGTTTATAACTGAAGCTTATGGTCATCTTGATTACAGTTTTTAGAATGGAAATTCTTTTGTGTGTGCCTGGGTTAGAAAACAACTCTGAGCCTTGTAAGGGCATCACGATATATTTTTAGACCCATGTGGGTGGGCTTCATTGGGTGCTCAAGGAGGTCCTGGAGTCCCTGACTCACATTATTATATGCAAACACTGAAAGCAAAAGCAAGGTTGTGAATCAATTCAGCAGCTTGTATCTTTTAATGACTCAGACTGTTGGGGTGGACCAGTGCCTGACCTATTTATTCTAGCCTATGCCTCCCTCCTCTTCTAGGAGCCCCCTGAATCCCAGGTGACAATTCTTCAATTCATAAATTCATGGAAAACCCATTTAAACCTGTATAGTGAATAAGGATAAATTCTGAAATGTTTAATAGTCCCTAAAGTAGAATTATCCTCTCCTGTAAATTTAAATTCCCAGGGTCAGCTACAAATAATGTGTGTTGTCCCCACTTGCTGTGGGAGACCATGCTTGCCCCCTGCTCAGCAGGCATGGGGCGCTGTGCCTTTTACTTTTTATGAGTAAGAAGGTGAATCACCCTGAGCAGGTGTTTCAAATTCCAGAAGAAAAGAAATGGTAAAGCAGGGAGAAGAAAAAGGAATTGTGATTACTCTTTTACCTTGGTACAGCAATGTGCTCATTCTGTTTAAGCTCTTAAAAAGAAAGCTGATAACTTTACTTAAAGAAATGAACTTTCAAAGCTGAGAAGAGAGAAGGACTAGGAATCCTATGATTTGACATCAGGAATGTCATTATATTTAGCTTGGACTTTTAATGTTCTAAAAATTTTGTTTCCTAAAATTTAAACTGTGATGACTTGCCTATTCAGGGATAAAAAAAATGAATGTGGATTTTCTATCACATTTCAGGACAGCTGATTGAGACTGGGGTATTTTGACTTGGAAAGAAACAGCTGCCTTTTTCCTATTTACTTACGCTGATCTCAAATCTTTCTAACAGCTTCCAGTATGGTGGTCTAATGCAGTTTCCAAGC
The DNA here is from genome assembly GCA_013399055.1 of Ramphastos sulfuratus. Taxonomy (NCBI): domain Eukaryota; kingdom Metazoa; phylum Chordata; class Aves; order Piciformes; family Ramphastidae; genus Ramphastos; species Ramphastos sulfuratus. The sequence continues at coordinate 271,256 of WBNM01028962.1, read as the reverse complement.
ATAATTTGAAGATCATCAAGTATTTTTGCAGTTCCCAGTTTGCTTTCTTTATCAGACTTTTCTTTTCAAGGTTGTTTTTAGCCTCATCCAGCATTTCAAAAAATAAAAAAAAATAAAAAAGAAGGGAAAAAAAGGGAAAAAAAAGGAGGGGGAAAAAGGAAAAAAAGGGGAAAAAAAGGAAAAAAAACCAAAAAAAAATTGTCCTCTGGAGTTTTTTGCTACCTTGATACAGCGACAAGCATCCTACCACATGTCCTGCCCTTTCCATCCTATCAGATATCTGTGACATTTATAGATATGTTTTTGGAGCTTGTCTGTCTCTATAAACCATTGTTTAATTAGTGCCACTGGAAATATAGTAGCAAAATTTAATAGTGGGATCTGAAGTTGAAGAGATGAAGCAGGGAGGATGAAGTGACTCTCAGGCATGACCGCCACACCTGAATGAGGAAGTGTAGTAGAAAGGATGAACATGAAGGGGTTTGATGTATTGGTCAAAAGGTGGGGGATGGGAAGGGGAGGAGGTAAGTAGGCAAAACTAGGTTTCAAAACAAGGATGATAAATGAGTGGGAGAACTCAATCTGGGTTCAAACTGAATGGGAGGGAATTGGGGAGCACAGGTACTGTCCAGACAGGTAAGTCACACATTATTGGCCTGTGCACAGATGTTCTTCTATGGTTAGTGCTCACTTGAAAGAAATGAAGGTGTTGCTAGCCACCTGCAAATTACCAGAAGCCAATTTTCCCTGTGTCTGGGGCAGGGCTCAGCAGGAGCTTCTTTTAAACCACGCCACTCTAAGGAAAGCCTTGAAGGAATTCAGAGCTAGGGGAGGGACACCACCAATAAGTATTTGACAAATAGTTTTATATCAGCAACTGCAGGCTGATGGAGATGGAGCTGCTCCCGGATGCCATTTGTTTAACTGAAAGCAGAACCAGACCTCTTCGTTTTGGCATCTGCCTGCAGGTTGCTGGCAGCAAGAGCGATCCTGACACCCCAGCTGAAAGAACTGCTCCTCCTGCAACAGCCCCTGGTGTGGCAGATTTTTTCTACGTGCACTTAACCTCAAACAGAGTAGTTCAGGTGACCTCAGTGTGACTAGCTGGACAAAACCCAAGCACGGGAAGGAAGAGGAAAACAAGCTGGGGAAAAAAAAATGTATTGATTTTTCCACAACAGAATTGTGTCCTCTGGGAGAAGTGTTGCTGCTAGTGCCAACTACGACAGGAGCGTGGAACACACTGGGATGTGCTCTGCAGGGCACACTCTGCCTGAGACAGTAATTCTCCATTTCTTGTTTATTTTGACGATCGCGATCCCTTCTAGTCTAGCAACACACAAAATGAGGATGAGCAGAAGCAATAGGTGGAGAAATTCCTTCCAGAGTTTTACTGTCCATACCTTTAAAAGACTGTCCGAATAATGAAAAGGTTGAAGAAAGAGAGGCAGCTGGGTCAAGAGCAGGGAAGAGCTTACAAAGAAATTAGCGTGTGTTGTCTCACTGCACTGACTCATCTGCTCTTTTGGGACTCCGACACAGGAGCAACGCGGTAGAGCTGGATCCCTGAATTAAATGCTAGAAAAGAGGGCTTCAGCCCCAAGCCTGCCTTCCGTTGCCTCTTCCTCACAGCTGCTCTCACTGGGGGAGGGAGGAATCCTCCAAAGAAGTGGTAGATGGCTTCACGGAGGACTGGCATTTTACATGGTACCTTGCACCTCGCAGTGATTTTGTGGGCAAAATGCAGTCACCTTCCCCTATGTCACACAGCATTCCGGAGTCTGTTTCTCCCCAAAGCAGGAAAGGCTGAGGTAGTTGTCTCTGTTCAGCCCAAAGAAGAGGGCATTGAGGGGGGATCTCACTAATATTTAAAAGGGCGAGTGTCAGGAGGATGGGGCCGGACTCTTTTCAGTGGTGTCAAGGACAAGGGGCAACGGACACAAACTGGAACACAGGAAGTTCCACGTATATATAGGAAAAAAATCTCCAGTTTGAGGGTGACAGAACACTGGACCAGGCTGCTCAGAGAGGCTGTGGAGTCTCTGTCTCTGGAGGCATCCAAAGACCGCCTGGTTATGTTCCTGGGTGATTTACACTAGGTGACCCTGATCTAGAGGTNGCCGTCGCCGTCGTCGCTGTCGCCGCTGCCGCGCACCCCCGGCCCCCGAGCCCGGCGCTGCAGGATGCCGGGGGGCAAGAGAGGGCTGGTGGCACCGCAGAACACCTTCCTGGAGAATATTGTCCGGCGCTCCAGCGGTGAGAGATCCCCTCCGTCCATCCCTCCATCCATTCATCCCTCTCTCCGTCCATCCCTCCCNGGATCCCTGAATTAAATGCTAGAAAAGAGGGCTTCAGCCCCAAGCCTGCCTTCCGTTGCCTCTTCCTCACAGCTGCTCTCACTGGGGGAGGGAGGAATCCTCCAAAGAAGTGGTAGATGGCTTCACGGAGGACTGGCATTTTACATGGTACCTTGCACCTCGCAGTGATTTTGTGGGCAAAATGCAGTCACCTTCCCCTATGTCACACAGCATTCCGGAGTCTGTTTCTCCCCAAAGCAGGAAAGGCTGAGGTAGTTGTCTCTGTTCAGCCCAAAGAAGAGGGCATTGAGGGGGGATCTCACTAATATTTAAAAGGGCGAGTGTCAGGAGGATGGGGCCGGACTCTTTTCAGTGGTGTCAAGGACAAGGGGCAACGGACACAAACTGGAACACAGGAAGTTCCACGTATATATAGGAAAAAAATCTCCAGTTTGAGGGTGACAGAACACTGGACCAGGCTGCTCAGAGAGGCTGTGGAGTCTCTGTCTCTGGAGGCATCCAAAGACCGCCTGGTTATGTTCCTGGGTGATTTACACTAGGTGACCCTGATCTAGAGGTGGGTTGAACTAGATGATCTTCAGAGGTCCCTTCCCTTCTGTGATTCTGTGAAAAACCAGCCTCTGCGAGCACGGGGATGCTGTCTAAACAAGCACTGTGCAGATGAACACGCAGGGGCTCGGAGGGTTTTAGTTTGTTTCACTCAGGACAAAACTTCGAGAGGGTTTCCCGAAGAGCCCGACTCGGGGCAACCAGGGGATGATGTTCGGCGGGGCGATCTCCGCGGGACTNCATCCCTCCATCCATTCATCCCTCTCTCCGTCCATCCCTCCCTCCATCCCCAAGGCGGCTATTAGGGGCGCGGAACTGCCGCGCCCGTTGCCACGCTGCTGTGGCTGTGCCAAAGCGGTGCCTTCAAGGAACGGGATCTGCTGTGCCCTGCCGGGCTCCGCCGGAGCCGGCTGTCCGTGGTCTTTCTTCTGTCCCCTTTCACTTCTTACGTCTTTAGCGGTACTAAGGATTTGTAGCTTTCTTTGGATTTGAGTGAGCCAGTTCCGATAATAAGTAGTCGTCCTTTAAATTTCTAATACCCTCTCCACCCGTTCGGTCATTCTTTCCCTCGTTTCTTTAGTTCTCTAATAATTGGACTTGCAAACATTTTCGTTCAGGGGCTCAAAGTCTTTGCAATTCTTTGACACTTGGAAGTCTGTGACAAAGGTACTGGGCAAGAGAGAGAGTGAGTTACTGTGATGGTGGTAATCCAGAGCCTGGGCGAATATGTAAAGAACTGTCAGCAGTTGCTCACCTACAGCTCCTCTGGTTAGGTGACTTTTGGACTGGAGTGTTTCAGGACTGCATGGCTGTCAAATTATTTTTTTCCTTCTAGAATTAATTTTACCTTTCCATCCAGTGCATAACACTGAAGAGTATAGCTATTGATCTATACAGCTCCATTAAAGTTGCTATGTTGCAGACCACCATCTCTCTAGGTGTGTTAGTGTAGATGCTGCTTTAGGCAAGTCTTGTGCTAGTTACATTTCTTCTTTATGCAGTCTTTGCACTGGTACATAACTACTGAAACGGAGGAGGATTGGCACAAATGAAGTCCAGTAAGAAACACTGACTTTGCATCTGCTGGAAGGTACCTCCTCGGACAGCCCAATTTTAGGGCAACCCAGCCATACTAAAGTGCCGTTGTGCCAGCAGGCATCTGGGGATGTGAATGGTAATGGTGGACAAAGCAGGGCACTGAGAAAAGCTGCCACATGTATTACTAATCAAGACACTAAGATGATGTGAAGTGGTGCTTAAAAGTGTTCTCTTCCACCTTTCTAGTGCATGATTCTAGATTTACCTCATATTTGTACTAATGTGTTTTGGTGTCCTGGCTTCAAGTTGTTTTTGGTGGCAGGTAGTGAGTTAGTGACTCATTGACTGCCACAGTAGCAGGAGGGGATTGAGGACTTGGAATTTGTTTTAAAATGTGTGCTAAAATGCCAGCCTTGTATTAAGTCATCAGCTGTTTTCTGGAGGGCTTCACCCCTCTCACGTTCCCAGGGTCAGTTTTGTGGTTAGCAGCTGACTCCCTCTAAAGCTCCGTAGCTGCATACTCACCATGAGCTAGTTTCCAGCAATAGTGTATTTAGTTAACAGAATATTAAATGGAAGCTTAATTAATAGGGGTTTATATGTGTTTTTCCTCTGACAATTTCAAAGTGATGGGTGAAATTTAATTACACTTCATAGCTCCTTGTCGAAGAGGACTTGCAGAGGCATCCCAATGTGTTCTTCCAATTATGGTGTAAATTGGGGCTTGAGACATAACCATTCTCTTCCCGAAGTCATGTGGCAAGTCAGTGGCAAAGCTGGGAAAATGATTTGGAATCACCATGCTTTTATACCATGTTCTAATTAAATCAGATGTCCTCCCTGGTGAAAGCTCAGGAAAGCTTTGAGATGTCAAAAACTGGAAAAGCTTAAAACGCTTTTGAACATCAGATTTTAAAAGCATATGTCCTCTTCCAATTTTTAACCTGTTCTAATTTAGGGGCATAAATCGTGCTGAAATTGACATTCATCCTACTTTTTTTCTCCCACTGCTGATACCTAAGCATGATGCTACAGAGGCAAATCTGCCCTACTGGACAACAAAGTGAAAAGTGGATTGGAAATTTGGTTTTAAGTCACATAAGTGGTCAGTGTTGTGTCCTAAAACATGATACAGTTTTTT
>WBNM01028962.1:240914-266205 GCA_013399055.1 Ramphastos sulfuratus | reverse complement strand
GGGGGAAGTGTTGTTTGTTTGATTGTTTGTTTTGTCATCGAGGATACAACCTTATTTGTCCTTCATAGAAATAGTAATTTTTCATTGGATTCTGCACTTTTTAACCCAAACTTAATGGAATCCAATTGAGCAAATCTGGTTTGAGTATCTCATTTCAGTGCTCAGTAGAAGGAATGAAGGAAAGACTGATGGTTGTTTTAAAAAATATGTCCTCAAAAAAAAGCCCTCCTATCACATATCCTGGTTAAAGAACATTCTCTTTTCATACTTCTCACACTTAAGCAATCTCATTGCACTTCTTGGCTATAAATCTGTTCTTAAGAATCAGAGAAGGTTTGTAGAGATCTTCAATCAGACAACAGGTACAGCTGGGTTCTTCTTCAGGTGAAATGGAAGCAATGGTTGAGAAATGAATTGTAGGTAGAGACAAATTGCTCTGAGTTGCCAGAGACAGACCCAAATAACAAAATTTGAAGACAAAATTGCAGGAGTTTGAAAATGCGGAAAGTCAGAACTGGCGTAGTGGGAACATGGTGCACAGACTTACTGTCATGGCCAGCCTGCTGTTATAAGCAACCATATATTTAATTTTCAGCCTTATTTATACATTTCCTGTTTTGAAATGTTGTTAACCTTCCCTTTTCACCCCAGATTTGAGTATAAATTAGGTTAAATTGTGGGAGAAGTTCTCATGGTGAGCCAGTCATGAGCATCTAAAAGCTGAGCAGGAAGAAATGGGGTGGTCACGGCTCTTCTGTCCTCCTTGTAGAGGAGTTGGTTTCCATGGGCTGCCCTGCTGGGTAGTCCTCTCCCAAACAATGTGTTTGAGGAGGATGAAATCATTGCCAAAGCTATGGGTCCCAGAGTGTCTCTTTGTCCATAGAATCTTTCTTTCTTTCTTTCTTTTTTTTTTTTTTTAAGGTCACTTTAAGCCTTGGAGCTTTTGAAGTGTTAAAACCAGCAACATTCTTTGCTTTATGGACAGCAGCAGGTTGCAGATGCTTCTCAGGGCTTTTGGTGGTGAACTAATCTCTGAGCTGCTTTGCTGGTTCTTTGTCCACATCATATCTGAGCTCCTCTCCAGGAGAGACAAAGTCTGCAGGGAGAAGTGGTGTCTGTCTTTAGACCAAGTGCTGCAGTTGGTAAAAAAAGGATACATAGACCTATCTTCAGGGTAATACCACTGCACTCTGCCACCCTTTTTTTTTTTTTTTTTTTTTTTTTTTTTTTTTTTTTTTTAAGCACACAAAGAGTGATACTATCTCTACAGCCTTGACTGTGCCCTGGGTCTTAAGAATACCAGGTGTTCTGCTCAGCTGAAATAAGGAGTGTTTTCTGAGATCACTGGGTTAAATCACATTAAGATGAGTGCCTTTTACTGCCATTAGTATTTTGGACTTTTAATAAGGACCTTCCTTAGGGCAACGTTCTCTCCTAAGATGTTCTGAGCAGTCTCTGCCTGTTATTACTAATGTTATTGGTTACTTCTGCAGTGCATTCAGAGCCGCTGATAACTGACTTCAGCTCAACATCACGTAGGTGTAGTGGGTGCAGGATTGGGTGGTCTCTAGAGCAGGGCTGGGCTTCATGGACCTGACCCACCTGCAGAGCGACCTGGCAAGTTGAGCAGTAAACACAAGGGCAGAGAAACGTGTCTGTCTTGCCTGTCCACTGTCTGTCTTGATCCTCCACATATTCTAGCAGCAAAAGCTTTAAGCTTGTGTTAATGGGGTAATTTCTGTTATGGTAGAGGATGAGTTTGGGAAAAGGTTTACTTGGGGACTTTGTGGCAATATGCAATGAATGCTAATAGTCTGGAAGAGTGACTTGATTTAATGAAAGACTATATATGTCTCATCTATATGACAGGAGTCATCATTATTGGTTATTGTTTCTGTTGCAGAAACTCTTAGAAGCTTCCTCAGGAAAATGCTTCTTTCACAAATGTGTTTTGCTACTTGAGCTGAAATCTTGGCTGTGAGTGGCTTATGTGGGAATTCTACCATGAGCTTTAACTCCTGGCTTTTTTCAGCTTTGTGCCATGTTCCTACAAAACAGCGTCTTTAGACAGAACTTTAATCTCTGCTGGGTCCCTGTGACTTTGAAGAATGAACCCTGTTTACAGGTGGCTGTGTTCTCGAGGGAGGTACCCAGGAAGTGGAACAGAAATGAGCGTCATATCTGTAGTTCTAAGACACCTTTTTAATTTTTGTTACACTGGTAGTACACATAAAATAAGTGTCCATTGTCTCTTCTGTCCTTACTGACCCATGTGGTGTACCTGATGTTTCTCAGGCAGAGTGACAAAACATTGTTTTTCTCATGGGACGTGGTATGCGTAGGCTTCTCTCTCCTACTTTAAAACAAGCTGTATTTTCATATGATCCAAATTTACATGTTGCAGAGAGAAAGTTCTCTAAAGCAAATGGCATCAACTTTACAGGATGCCTATCATTTGAGAATCCTTCCATATAAATATGGACCTCAGCAGTTCCCCAGATAAAGACACTAAACTACTGGGAGAAACTTTCCATCTTCCCATTCATTTGACTGTGGAGAAGTTACTGAAGGGATGATCGAAGAGCTTATGTCATTAGGGCTTTCTTTGGCATTTAAAGGCACGGGGTTCGTTCTGCAATTTCTATGACTGCAGGGGGCCTGCTGATACGTAAATCAATGCAAAGTGGATCTTTACACTAAGAAGCATTACTCGATGACATTTGTGAGGAGTTTTCAACTGCAAGCACTCCTGCTTTCCTTACTTTTCGTGTTGGCTTGCTGAGTGCAGAACGATGAAGCATATCTGACTGCTGCTGAAACTGGAGGAGGTTTATATGGTCTGTGTTTTTTTAATATGTGTGTTATTTTTTAAATAATCCTGGTTACAGCAGCTCTGTACCATTGTATTACTTTAGGAGCCCAGCTAACGCCGTATTGTTAGCTAAAGGAATAGTTGGATTTCCTTGAGGTCTGACCAGCTGCTTTGAGAATTGTGGATCTCCTCTTTCTAATATTTCTTGAGTTTGATGGGTGTTGTTGGGGGGTGGGATGGGGCGGTGGGAGAGCCCTTGTGTTCCGGGGGAGGCTGGAGCGCTGCCGAGCGCTTGCCACAAGAGGTCACTGCGAGAGCTGTTGGTTTCCAGGTCAATGTTGAAATCTGACAGAGAAAAAGGAAATTATTGATTTTTCTTTATTTTTTTTAAAAAAAAAAAAGTAAACATCTAGGTTCTTTTATTGGTGTTGGAAGGAGTATACAGCCAAAGAATAATGTCAGGAAGCTAAGTGAGCTGTGGAAATACATTTAATTAGCCAGTTTAACAGGGTTCTGTTAAATGGTTAACCAGGATTTTAAGTTATTCTCCTGAAAAGCAAATGGAATAGGATTTTTCTGGTTTGATAAAATGAAGTAATAAAAGAAGATTTGGGAGTTAGCACACTAATAAACTGCTTTTCCCAAACCTGTTTAATCAGCACACTCAGTGACAGGCTATTTTAAGTGTCAATCCCTGGGTAACCCAGATAGCCAGGGCTCAATCCTGCACCCACACATGCCAGTGGGAGGGAGTCCCGCTGCTGGCTTTTGGGTGGCTCACCTGGAGCAGCACCTTGATACTGGGTTGTGATCTGTCTTTTGATAGCTTTGCTTCGGCCACTTGCACAGAGTGGAACATGGGAGAGACACAGGATTCGCTGCCCGAAACAGGTTTATTGAAATCCAACCAGGCTCTGTGAAGCTGCAACTGGGAGTAACTTCAGGCTGGGGGTTTGCAGGAGGAGTCTTTGTGTCTGAAAAATTGCTGTTCCCCAATTTTCTTGTCTGGGCACAAGAAGCAAGCACTCTCATCTGTATAAAGCTAGAAATCTGATTCTTAGTCGCTCCTCATAGGTCTCTGTGTGCTCCAGTTTAAATTCAGTCTCACAACATCTGTGTTGTGTTCTGCATAATTTTAATAGTGAACAGATTCAGCAGTGGCATTTAGATGGTAAGTGGGATAGGTGAGGATTAGTTTGACTGTAGGATAAATGAATGTGTGAGGGAGAAACTGCGATCAGAAATGCATGAAATGTCATTCTGCAGGCAACTCATAGGGATACTTCATTGTCCTTAATGACTCAAAACTCTTCCTGGGGTCAGTGACATTGTGCTACAGTGAAGGCAGAGGACCCAGATCCTCGTTGCCTTTCATAATGAGAATGATGAAAGTGATTTTTTCGTTTGTTTGTTTTTCAGGAGTTAAATTACAGGCAGACTCTAATTTTTCTTCTTGAGCTTGCCTGCAAAATTGCTGCAAGCTGCTTTGTTCCCAGCTAAGTGGCTATCACGTGGATGTAATATTTCAGCCAATGCTGGATTATTTATGTTTTGTTTTATTTGAGGAGCACTTATTTGGGGCAGGAAATGGATCATTTTAGCATAGTTGATATGGTGACATCTTGCTCTGGTTTTTAGCCCTCTTCTCATTTCATGATGTGAGTATTAAATAAAAACAACAGTGGTACGGAAAGGTGACGTAAAGAGTTAGCCCTTTGAGAGATTTTTTTTTTTTTTTTTCCCAGGCAAGCAATGCTTAATATGCTGGATAAATTGGATGTCACTGATGTTTTGCATGCTTTAAAGATACCAGGGAAATAATAGCTTTGTTAGAGGACAGCAATGTGTTTTTTTTCAGTAAGGAGTACAAAGCGCTGGTGGAAGTTGCTTCTTCAAGCACAGTAGTTTGTTGGCAGCTGACCCCAGGGCTGGAGGGATTTTGATGCCCATTGAGGATGATTTCCATGGGTGGTGCCCTCCCAAAGGGACACTGTGTGGGGATGCAGTATGTGTTGAGCATGTGGTTGGAGTCACTGTAAACAGCACCAGTAGAAATATGTATTACCAGGGCCTAGAGTTGCTCAGGAGAGCTAAAAGAAAATAAAAAATGAGAACTTTTTTTAAGAATCTCATCCTCAACACATACTCAGAGAAGCCTCATGACTTTTCCAAGATGCTCTAAACAAGGTCTCAGCTATATGCTGACCCTGCATGCTTACATGGAGAGTCAGCTCACAGCAGTTCAAGTGTTTTGGAGCTTCTACAACGTTAGCAGAAAAGACAAATTCCAGATGTTTCACAGACCCTGTCAGGTCTGTACAATGGAAGACTGGTATTTCTGAAGAACAGCTCTGTGTAAAGTTGCTTGAGTTAGGAGTTTATTCCTAGATGAAAACACAACTTTTTATTATTATAATAATTATTATTACTTGTGTGCTACTACTGCTTCATTTTTTTCCCCCAAACATCTTTTCAGTGGTGACTTTTTGTTGCCTGTTTTCTTGGGGTAAGACAGAATTCTGACACGGTGATTTAAATAATTTTGGTTTCAAGTGTACCCAAGAATTCTTGAGAAAAGATGATTAGAGACAACATTTCTCACTTGGCTAAGCGTATCTCCTGGAATGATTTAGCTGTTTTTGCTCTCCTGTGATTACATAACATAAATTTTACACTGCTTTGGGCATTTTATTGGTTAAACAAAAAATTGCTTGTACACACTGGTCTTTATTTTCTTTCTTTCTTTCTTTTTTTTAATTTTAATTTTCTTTTTTTTACTGTACAAAACAAAGCTCAGGGCTGTGTTGAATATTAGCTACTGCAAGGTAGAGCAGGATTAAAGGCTTGCTGTTCTACAACAAAGGCTGTCTTTATACAAAAGAGCTTTTTTACAAAATAGAAATGCAGCAACAGCAAATACAATGCCTTTAACAATTGTTTTCTTCAACTGTGTTTTGCAGCCTGAAATTTTGCTAACTGCATACCTCTAATATCCTAATTCCTTGCCATAGGTATTAAACTTTCTAAATAGGACAGTTATATTAGGTAATAAAAAAGCTTGCTGACTTCCTACAAGGAATCTAGCAACTCTGAGACAGGCAAGTCTGCTGGCTGAGCCCTGCTTCACGGCTCTTACGAATATGTCTAACTGAAGAACGTATACAACCTACAGATTTGTGATTTGGACTCTCTACAGTGTATCAGAAAGAGGGAGGTGGGTAGACAAAATGATTGTTGAAGGCAATGACATTAAGACAAGCTTAGAAATGATAGAATTTGACTTTTATCTCTAAGGAAATGGGAAGTGGAAAAGCATTTTCAATGCATCAGAGGAATCCAAGCAAGGATGAATGCATTACCAGACCTTTCATGCAAGTTTTGAAGTTATCTCATATTCTGAAAACATTACTATGAAGCTATCATCACATGGTAATCTGGATCATAGTTGCCTAGAACTTAATATGCTGGATCAGACCATTGGTCTACCAGATTTACTGCCCTGCTTTGAACAATGGCCGATATCTAACAGACTGGGAGAGCAGCCTCTGATTGGATGCTGCTACTACATGGAGAGAGAAGACTTTCAGGGCCACAGGACAGATATTGCACAGTGTACTGCAGAACACATGCCGTATTCATGTATTGTCATCAGTAACTTTTGCTATCCTTGGCAATCCTCAATGTGACACCGATCTTTTTCAGCGAAGTTGTGGTATACTGAAAAGCTGAGTAAATCAGGTGTTCTCTGGTGTAGGTGTAGTGGCTGAATTGGGTGTTGCTCAGTTATTAGCGGAAATAAGAAATACTTATCCTTCAGAATACTTCAAATATAATGCATTCTGTACACACAGACACAGACACACACACACATATATATTTTAAAAAGCTTACACTATACAGCTCTTCTGTACTGAACCCAACAGGAAACAGTTCTGGAGGTCCCAGTGCTGGTGTCATAGAATCATAGAATCAACCACGTTAGAAGAGACCTTCAAGATCATCCAGTCCAGTCTATCACCCAGTACTATCCAATCAACTAGACCATGGCACTAAGTGCCTCATCCAGTCTTTTCTTCAACACCTCCAGGGACAGCAACTCCACCACCTCCCTGGGAAGCCTATTCCAATGCCAATCACTCTGTGAAGAACTTCCTTCTAATGTCCAGCCTATAACTCCCCTGGCACAACTTGAGACTGTGTCTCCTTGTTCTGTTGATGGTTGCCTGGGAGAAGACACTGACCCCGGCCTGGCTACAACCTCCTCTCAGGTAGTTGTAGACAGCAATGACAGTTGTAGCCAGACAGGGTTGTTGTGGCCAAAATGTAGAACCCTGCACTTAGCCTTGTTAAATCTCATCCCATTGGCCTCTGCCCACCCATCCAGCCTGTCAAGGTCCCTCTGCAGAGCTCTCTTACCCTCCAACAGATTGACACCTGCTCCTAACTTGGTGTCTTCTGCAAACTTACTGATGATGAACTCAATCCCCTGGTCCAGATCATCAGTAAAGATACTGAACAGGATTGAGCTCAGCACTGATCCCCGGGGGACAGCACTAGTGACTGACTGCAAATTGGATGTGGCACCATCCTTCAGACAGTTCTTGACCCATATCAGAGTGAATCTGTCCAAGCCAGTAGCTGCCAGCTTTGCCAGGAGCTTCTTGTGGCAGACGATGTCAAAGGCTTTACTGAAGTCCAGGCAGACCTACATCCACAGCCTTCGCCGCATTCACCAGGTGGGTAACCTGATCATAAAAGGAGGTTGGTCAGGAAGGACCTGCCCTTCCTAAACGCATGCTGGCTGGGCCTGATTCCCCTGGCTGTCCTGTGTGTATTTCAGAAGGAGCAAGTCAGTTAGTAATCTGTAAACAGGTTTGTAGCACAGTTGTCTTTTGCTGTACCTGATCTGTTTGACTGAGGACTTGGCTACTACCAGATCACCACTGCATGGAACAGGGGGACATCAAGGTGCTTTTGACTAAGCGCCCTTAGTTTGGAGCTGCTGGCAATGGAGGCCAGGAGGAATGTGAATCCAGTTCTGTTGGAAGGGAACAGACTTGTCTTTGGTGTTAGGTTGCCCTCTTGCAGATGGAGATGGAGGAGAAATGAGATTTTTCCAACCCTTGTCTCTTACACATGTTTTAAGCTGGGAATTGAACAGAGTGGAATTTGCTGTAGCCAGACTGATGAAAATCTTGACCTAAGTCACAACCATGATTGACCTTTCATAGCAAGGAAACCATAAAACTGAGTTGTAGAAATATGACAAGTCAGGGCATGCAGATGAATTCAGTGCAGGACTGTTAGGACCCAACCTCAGGGGAGATGACTGTAGAAGTGAGCTTTCCTGAGTGGTTAGTGGTGATGATGTCATAAACAATGGTCTCTTCTCCAGCTACACAAAGCTCCTAGAAACCCTGCGGTTGTGTTCTCTACTAAGGAGTCTCTGATGTTGACCAAGGTTAGATTCCAAAACAGAAACATGTTAGAGAATATACAAGGAGTCACAACAGAAGACTCAAAGCAAAACTCAACTCTGAAAATTTAAGAAATTATGGCCAAAAAAAGATTTTTCTCTCAAAGTATCCTGTCATTGAACATGCAGTTTGGCTGATTACAGATGGATGCAAACTAGCCAATGTAAAGTTGAGTCTGCTTGGAGTTTTGATCTGCAGAAATTGTGGAAGTAGGGAAGAATTAGTATGTGTCTTGGTTGGAGAAAATAACATGACTCTTGATAAAATGCAGGCTGGGCATGGAGTTCTATGGATCCAGAGACTTGGATACACAAGAAAACCCAAAGGTCTGACACTGACCTAAAATTCTACCAAGCTGCTCACTGGGACAATGGCATTAATGAAACGTGGATTTTTGTGGCTTTGTGCCTGAAGTTAGTCACTGGTCTTGTAACAGATGCAAACATTGATTCAAGATTTTTCTTCAGCTGGAACAAGACACATGCGCACACGCACACGCACACACACACACCATGGATGAATAAGCCTTATTTGCTTGAGTGAAAAAGAAGTCAATTAAGTAGAGGAAAGTTTATGGGCATAAAAGAAAACATATTCTGTCTGGTCAAGTTGGTAGAACATATATTACAGATTTGATCTAACCTTACAAATACTAGTATCTATCAAGATACTGCTGGTGTCTATTTTTTCTAGTTTTATGGGAGTATTTTTTTTTCTTGAACTATCGGTAGTTTAGCTTCACGTTTTATTTCCTCCAAAGTTTCTGGTGGGTTTGATCAGCTTAATGAGTGCAATGTCAAATATTTTGAGGCCCTCAGATTTTAAAAAAGTATAAAATCCATAGAAGACAACCATCAAATGCTTTGTCAGCTACTGTCTGTAACACACATCTTCTGCTGTGTACTCTGTGTCCTGAAAGAGTAGCGTGGTGGGAATACACAATCAAGCTTATGGCTGCTGGACAGAGAGTCCTTGAAGCAGGATTATCTGACTTTTGGACTGTGGTCATTTGGGGAGTATCCAGATGTGCAAAGCATCAATAACTGAGTTCAGCATTGCAGTTTCTCACTGCCCAGGTTGTGGTCATTGTATCTAGATATGTGAGAAAACTGTAGTGATAGGTAATCCTAGGAAGACAGCTCTTTCCAAATCTAACCAGACTACTTGTATTGATTGTTTCCATGTGGGATGGCAATTTAAGAATTGATTATGCTCTCATATTCTCCAGCTGCTGGGGAGCAGTGGTGGCAGGGTGTACACTATGAAAGAAGCCCAGCAGGTTTAGGGTGCTGGTGTTATCCACACTTTTCCAAATTGGAAAAGATACAAGGTCTTGGAGGAACATTGATGCAGTGGAATGTGCTTCAGTGAACCCTTTGATTTGCAGGGAGTTAGGATATCCCCTGTGTTAGTATCTGCACTGGGCTGAGTTCTTGGGACAGAAAGGTTCACGGAAAGTCAGAGAGATTTTATGTAATGCTCAGGCTTTACTCCATGTCTTCTGCAGCTTGTAGTGAGGGCATCTCCTTGTGGGTAGAAAAATAAACATTTAAAGTTGGCATTTAGGCTTAAGAATATCTGTGACTAATTAAATTCTTCGAGCTTAAAAATTTCAAGTCATCAAAACTATTGGTCACAAGGGCTTTAAATTTATTTATGTATTTATTTAGTTTTTATTTTCCATATAAAATCCATTAATGCCCAGTTAATTTTTTCACAAATTTGTGTTTATAAAGCAAATAAAAACCACAAAGAAATACTGATTTTTTCAGTACACTTTCAAAAAAATGGTGTTTCCATAATGTACAGTCTGGTCAGATTTATAAATCTGTGTGCACCTGACTGTGTCTGTAAGTAATTGGCATAACTGTTCTTTGGCTATTATGAGGAGAATTTGTAAAAAATAGTAGATTTTTTTTCTCCCCCTCAAGATCTACCAAAAGGAATGTTTAATACAATTTCTATACAGCAGTGATTGTTAATAGTTATGTTTTAATAGATTTTTTAGATATCAAATGGGACAAGTTAGTTCCATAGCTGCAGTCAAAATGAAATGGAAAACTTACAGCAAAAATTATGAAAACTCCAAAGATCATCACAGATTACAAGTTGAAAAACTGATTTTTTTTCTTTCTGAAACAAAATTAGGAATGTTTGTGGTGTTGAACAAAAAATGTGTTCATACAAAATGGGTATTTCCTCCTTTGGAAACACCTTGCTAAAAGCAGGGTGTCATGGTAGGCCTAAACAGGCCAAATTAGGCTTGTACATGTCCTGGCTTGCCTAGGCATGTTTTCTGCTCTCCCTCCTTCTGTTTTGGGGAGAGCAACCGCGGGAAAAGGGACAAAGAACCTGGAGCCACTAAGTCTGGGGTCTGTGGCCTGCCCAGCAACTGCGGTAAACAGGGTGCACACGGTTGCCTTGTGCAAGGCCTGTGTTCTGCCCAAAAAGGGGTAAAGCAAGCCTATGGCTTCACCCAATATGGCCAAATCTTGGCTAACTGCCATTTGATTGGCTATCTTGTGTCCAAAGGCCCATTAGTNATGTGAGTTCTGAATATTTAATATTAATAAACTATATATATTAATATTTTTAAAATATCATATCACAGTAATTAATTACCCCTTCCATAACACAGGGACGGAAGGATCTTTCCAAACTAGTGAATGAAACTATTTTGGGACTAACTTGTAATATGTTGGTGCCAGTCCGTGTGTATAAACTGTAAGCACTGACCGAAAGAACAGACGAGTGAAGCAGCATTTAAACTTGAGTTCAGCCTCCTAGAAGTGACCCCTGCTTGTATTTTGTATTTACAGTAATGGATGAATCCTACTATGAGCCAAACTTGGCATTTCAGGACATGGTTTGATGTCCATGGTGGTGTTTGGTAAATGGTTGGATTCAATGAAATGGTTCTAGAAAACCTACAAACCACATTTTTGATAGACTGTCTCTGAAATGAAATACGTGTCCTGTGTTATTTCAATGTGTAAGTCCCTTTGGCACTCATCATTCCTTGACCTTGCTGAATTTCCAAGTGAGTCACCTAATGCTTGCCTTCCCCAGGCATGATGTGGCTCATTACATACTGTGAGATGTGGTGGGCATGTCTTGCCCTTCCCCAGCAGCTTCTGGCACTCTCAGTCCCTCATTCCAGGGACGCTTGCTGTGTCCTGCAAAACAAACCAGGATCTGCCAGGAGGAGATACTGACTTGTCTCAAACCAGACTGTTGGGCATGCATCCTGTTCAGCATTTAAAAATCAGGTTAAAATCAAGTTAATTTGAGGCTCATTTCAAGATACATATAAAATGAAAATCAAACATGATACCTTGTCCAGATGTTGGGAATAAATGAGTACTTTCTAGACTGTTAAAGCAGTGGTGCTTACATCAGTATTTTTGAGGTGTAAGAAGCTATTTATGTTACTGGAAGTTGGTTTTTTTTTCATCATTATTTCTTTTCTGATGCGCATTTTGCTTTTTTGGTTCCCTTTGAAATTACATGTTGGAAGTCTGCATTGGCTGTGTAACACAGAGAGTTTGAATGTAATTTGCCACTGACAACAGCCCTCTCTCCTCTCCTCTTTTCTTTTTACAGAATCCAGTTTTCTGTTGGGAAATGCCCAGATTGTGGACTGGCCTGTAGTTTATAGTAATGACGGGTTTTGTAAACTCTCTGGATACCATCGAGCTGACGTCATGCAGAAGAGTAGCACTTGCAGGTATGCTCATTGTCTGCTTGCTCCCACTTCATGTACTTTTAAAATTATAATCTGCTGGGAAGAACAGTTGGGCCTTGCAAAAAGAAATTTTGTTTTGCAGAACTGAAATGAGCTTTAAATCAATGAAACCAGTGACTTATCCATGTCATGGTAAAGCACTTAACAATAGCTAAATGTTAAGTCCTTTGCTAAATCTGAAGTAGTCTTTAGGATCCTGTAAGGCTTGATCCTAAATAAGAGAAATCTATAGCTTATTGATATTAAAAAAAAAAAAAGAAAAAGAAAAATCTACAAATTTATTGTATTTCACCAAAATCTGTTTTGGTAGCAATCCAGATCAACCTAGCCTGGAAATTCCTGTCATCTTCTGGTAACTGCATAAATGCAGTGGGCATTGCAGGAATAAAAAAGTGTTTGCTGGAAAAGCTTTTAAAAGAGTTTAACAGTGAATGAGGGTGAACTAGAGGAGCTCCCAAAAGAAGGGGTAAATAGTAGGAGGATTTAGACTTTGTTTTTCTCTAATTTGAGATTTATCCTGACTAATACCAGTATGAATATGCTCTTGTTAATGGCTCAATAAAGAAAGTGGTGTTTTAGATAATATTTTTAAAAGGATGTTTTTACTAGATTTTTGTTAATTCTGTTATCATGCCAGGAGGCAGTGGGCTAGTCTGTAGCCCATGTTGGTCTCTGTTATTACAAGCACTCATGCACAAAGCACAGCAATGTGCAAACTGTATCTTTACTCCTAAGAGAGTGATTAAGCTGATGTTATGTTTACTCTGAGCATTGCAGCTTTATGGCTTTTCCTTTTGTTGCTGGTATTTCAGAAGTGGGCAGCTATGATTTATGATTACACGTGTCTGCACAATGTCTGCTGCATCCTTTAAAAGCAGGTGCTCTGGGTAAATACTAAATCCCTAAGGTGTGTATATGTGTGTCTATATGTGAGCCAAGTAAACCAAGCAACAAGGGATGGCTGAGATATGAGTCTGTGTGGTTTTCCCTTTATGTGTGCTGAGAGTGATCAATGCCAGGCCACTGGGTGGGGGGTGCTGCATATGTACTGCAGTGATTTTTGGGAGGTGGATGCTGCCAGATGCTGATCACTGATTGGTGTTCCAGCTGGCAGAAGCAGGGTGGGCAATGAGCCTGTCCTCTGATGTCAGTCATCACTTAAAAAAGGAGCACAGGCAGAAGTGTGGTGGCTGCTGTCATGTACTAGGAAAGGGAGAAAGCCTTGGTGGTCCAGGGTTGCTCTGTGCAGCCAGGTGTCTTCTAGTGGGCAATGGACAAGAGATGGGCTCGTGCTGCTGCTATGAAATTCTCATTCACACAGCAGCAACAGAGTCAATATGCTGAGCAAAGCTGGAAGAAGCAGCTGTATTGCAGCCACCTCAGATGCACACACATGCTTTCCTTTCTGCTCCCTGCTGTCCTCTTTATTGAACTGTGTGTGTTTGCTGTGAGCCAGCAATTTTTAGTCGGTGCATATTAAAATCATGAAAAATACAGAACTATATTGTAAGAAAATATTGGGGAAACAAAGGTTTAGCAATACCTCACTAATAATAATTCCCCTGTGCCTCAGATACTGAGAAGACCAAAAGGTTTATTCTGTCTGAGTGCTTTTTTGTGAATGTGATGGGCTCTGGTTACCATTTGTAGGGATCTCACTTTGACCATGTTCAAATAGATCATACAAATTAATACAGAGATGCAAATTCAGAGAGGAAATATTGTGGAAAATGGGATTTGTAGCAGAGATTTAGTTATTTACCTATTTTCTTTTATCATCGTTCTATATATCTATCTTTTGGAGAGGCCTCACTACTCTGAAAGCATGGCTAGTACTTTTGTGTCTGGGTCTTAGCCTGTGGAGTTATACATGTTGCTTGATGTTTCTTGCTTCTTAGGAGACATCCCAGTCTTTGCAGATTAAAGGAGAGCTGGGGAGGTTCCCAGCATGGTCTGACGTGCAGCACGCAGCCTGCCAGAGCAATGTCTTTGGAGCTGCTCTCTAATGAAGAGTTGTGAAGCTTTATGGAATGGAAAACAGTCTTGAAGGCCAACGGTGCCTGCTTAGTCTTACTCAGTAGAATGGCACAGAATGATTAAGGTTGGCAAAGACTTCTACAATCACCAAGTCAAACTGTCAGCCCAACATCACCATTTCCACTATACCATGTCCCAGATTGCCATGTCTATATGTTATTTGAACCCCTCCAGGGATGGTGACTCGAACACTGACCTGGGCAGTCTATTCCAGTGTCTGATTATTCATTAGAGTATCCAGGATTATTATTTATATTATTTTCTGCTATCTTATGCCCAGGTTATGTTACATCACACATAAAAAATGCTTTATATATGGTATTTGCTTTACTGTTCTAAGGCAGGGGCTCTGCAGTACCAGTGCTGTGGTGCCAAAGCTTTATCTCGGGTTCTGGGCCTATTTTTACAGCTTTTTAGTGCCAAATATCCAACCAAAGAAAAATATACATCTGCAACCAAGACAGATCTAGCCCCCAATTGTAGTTAATGTTGTTCCTGATCATAAGTGTGATAAAGGACAATGTACACTGCTTGCAATGTTTGGTCAGTTTGGCCCTGCTTATAAGATAAGAGTGGCTTCAAATCAGCTTTCAGCCATGCTTTTTTCCTGGGTAGTCCAGTGAGTATTCACCACATACTCTTTCTGTCTGTCCCAGTCTTGTGTTTTATATTGAGACATACATCATTATTATATTCAATCTCAGGTGGTCTTGCCTGATCACAGGGAGGAGTGGAGGAATTTAAGTCACTTCAGCTCAGGAAATGAGTTAGTCCTGTGACAACCTGATAATCCCTTTAATTTTGCAGTTCTATCATCTTTTTTACTCAGCAGCAATGTACTTATTGAAAGAAAATCACATAGAAATACCTCAGTACAAGTGTCAGTCCTCCTAGTTTCATGGGCACTCTATAAAAGGCACAGTGCACACAGGAGTCAGGCTTCATGAATATTGTGTGATGGGAATCAGTGTGTGTTCGTTCTGGGTGAAAGTGGCACCCAAAGATGCTTGTGTAGCTGAGGCTGATATATAGAATAGCTGGTATAAGTGAGTGATGAAATGCACAGGATTCTTAGAGCTTGTGTGCTGGTAAGTCATTGCTGTGTCAAATGAGAAGGACTGACAGTCCAAGAGGAACGGAGCATCTGCAGTTGGCACCTCTAACCTTCAATTAATGATGTAAAAAGCCCTGCCTGGATGTGCACAGATAGATTAACCAGCATGCAGGAAAACCACCTGTTTCATGCCCAGCTGCCCACAGACATGACAACGTATGTCTTCTTTAATATGCTGAAAGAATTAACAATTATAAAACATTAAAATCCAGTTTAATGTTGCAAGAAATTCAGCTGTCCTCCATCCCAGTGGGGAGCCTCATTGTTCCATTAGTCCACCAAGTAAAAGAAGTGTCAGAACATAGAAACGTAAAGCTAGGAGTGAGGGAAGGGTGCTGAGGCAGAAGACAGAGGTGTAATCAGTATAAGGCATGATTGGATTTGATGATTGTAAAGGTCTTTTCCAACCTAAACAATTCTGAGATTCTGTGAAGTGTTCTTCTAATCAGTGTTTTCTAATACTGTTACTTGCCAGCTAAGCTACATACTCTCATCAAGCTCTTTGGAAGAGCAGTGCCTGGTTGGTAGATGTAATCCGGTGTTTTACATTTGGTACTTCATAGAATCATAGAGTCATAGAATTGTTTCAATCGGAAACGACCTCTAACATCATCTAGTCTGACTGCAACTGAAGTGCTATGTCTACACATTTTTTTGGCACCTTCAGGCATGGTGACTCTACCATCTCCCTGGACAGCCTATTCCAGTGCCTGACCACCCTTTCAGTAAAGCATTTTTTGCTGATCTCCAATTTAAACCTCACCTGGCAAATTTGAGGCCATTTCCTCTTGTTCTATCACTTGATACTAGGGAGAAGAGACCAACACCCCCCTAGTCACAACCTCCTTTCAGGTGAGAGCAATAATGTCTCCCTTCAGCCGCCTCTTCTTTTTTTTTTTTTTTTTCCCCTTCCCTTTGGCTTGCTTACCCTTTCTTGTGCCTAAAAGCCTCATGCCAGGCTGGGAATGGCTGATTGCTGGTTTTATTTTCAAGAGGAAACCTGCCCTGTTTGTGTTCTGCCTTCCAGCTGCATGAGAGGAAGGAATTTCATCTCCTTGCTGATGGGGGTGTTTGCAGATAGTGTTTCCACCAAGATGCTTGCAGTGCCCCAGTCAATTATCTCATCTCCCTTGTTTTGATTTCCTGCCACTACATGTGGGATTAAAAAGAGTCTGCTAGTGAAATCCTGGCTCCAGTGAAGCTAATGGCAAAATACCCACAGTATTCAAAGAAATGGGGTTTTGCATGGTGGGTACAGTGTGCTGGACTTGAAAAAAAGTTGGATTTAATACTGAGACATCACATCTGTGACCTGATTTTTGTGTATATGAGAATGTCTCCTTGCACTAGCAAAGCTGCAGGAAGAAAAAATTACTGAGTGTGCCAGTGGGACCCAAGGAGCTGCACTTTTTCTCTTTAGAAATGGTGCCTGCTCTTTAACTTGCAAAGTTTTGAAGCTCCTGATGTGTATCTGTATTTGCTGTTCCTCCTGGGTAAATGTTCCTCCTCTCCTATGAGGGCTGGAATGCCTCTCTTTGAAGAAAGGATGAGGAAATTGGGATTGTTCAACCTGGAGAAGGCTCTGAGGAGACCTTATTGCAGTATTTAAAAGGGGCCTGTAAGAAAGATGAGGACAATCTTTTTAGCAGGGCCTGTCGTGACAGGACAAGGGTTGATTGTATAAAACTAAAAGAGGGGAGTTTTAGAATGGATATAAGGAAGACATTTCTTATGATAAGGGTAGTGAAACGTTGGTTAGCTGGTGGCCCAGAGAGGTGGTGGGTCCCCTATCCCTGGGAAACATTCAAGGTCAGGTTGGATGGGGCTATGAGAACCTGATCTAGTTGAAGATGCCCTTGCTTAGTGCAAGGAGATTGGACTAGATGACCCTTGGAGGTCCCTTCTGACCCAAACCATTCTATGACTCTGTGTCTATCTGTTGTAATTAATGCATTTGCATCCAACAATTTTGGATCCATAGAGCTGCGATTGTCATGTGGGATGATGCCTTCTGGGCTTCTGTATTGGGTTAACACAGCCCTCTCTCCCCACACAGATGTGGGGGAAAGTAACACAAAAAAACCTGAGTTGAGATAAAGAGAGTTTGATGAGCTGGTCAGATGCACAATTACCTTTAGCGTATTTGCAGAAAAGCACAGTGAAGTGCAGAAGCAGCAGCAGAAGCCAGGGACCTCCCCTACCCCTCAAACTGCAGCCTCTGCCAGCAGAAAAGACCTACCCCCCAAACCCCAAAAGCAGAAGGAGCAACCAGAACAGGAAACCTCTCACATTACAATCTGAACTTCAAGACCCATGATAGTTTGCTCCACCAAACACTTCATTTTGAAGCTGATATTGAATATCCTCAGCAGATTCAACTCAGCCCATGTGTCCCAGTCTGGGGCCTCGAGCATAGCCAGGACTGGAGAACAGAAGTGACTCTTACCCCTTTCCAGGAGTAAGAATGAGGACACTGCACACCCATTGGAAATGTAAAGAGAAATTCTATGTACCAGAGCATATATATAAAAGGCAATGAAATAGAATAAGTATAAAACCCACTAGCCCCAAACTGGCCTTCTAGAATCCTCCACCCCCTCCACCCTCAGTTGGCCTAAGGGTAGGCCAAAACTGCCCTCCCCAGCTGGGACCTGCAAGACCTCAGTGGTCTGCATGGTGCAGCTCAATTCCCTGCCAGCCATCTCCCCCACACCATGAGATAAGAACGTGTGCTGTTTTTGGAGAGGAGAAGTGGAAGCAAGAAAGGCAGGGAAGAGAAGGGGCAGGAATCCGTCAGGCACTATCTTTCAAGCTACGGTACTGGAGGTCGGAATAGAATAACAATGTTACAATATCCTGGGACGAGCAGGTCCCTCCTCCTGGGATGGGCCTCTCTCCTTATGATTTTGTAAAGGGGGACCTAGGATCCCTCAAACTACCACACCATGTCTTCACCTTTCCTCTATCCTGGATACTTTCTCACAAATCACTGTTAAATACAGCCCTGGCACATACTGCAGAGCTGGAGCTGTTCTGATGCTGCTGCGCTGGATGCTGACAAGGAATGGAAGAGCATGACACAAAGTTTCAGATGGGGCTTTTCTGTTACAAGCCATGCTTTCAGAGGGAGATGGGAGCCCAGGCACCTTACATGACAAATGCTCTGGTTTAGTGATGGAGAAATTATTTAAGGTTGCACCTTTCTCTGTGTATATCAGTAAGTCTTATTCCTCTTTGATAAGTCTGTTTTCTAGGTAGTAAGATTCCCAGTAGCAGGGCGGTTTTGATATTTATGTCTTGTACTGTTTGCACTGAAGGCCCTCGACAAGCACTAAATAACAAAACACATGAGGCAGAAAAAGACAGAGTGATTGACTGAAGAAGTAGGAGTCCCTCCATGCGTACAAAATAGGACAGACTAAATTAAATTAAACCTGTGATAAGCAAAGGTCTTATATAACTTTTACAGTGAGTGGCTCTGAGGTGCTGTTAAAAATCGCCTTCAGAAAAATGATCTTATTATTCCACAAGTCTTTAAAATGTCTTTTTATATGTGAAAATAACACAAGATTTGAGTATTACAGGTTTACTGCAATAATAAGCAGCCTTTAATTCAAAACATAAAGTTGATTGATTGTATTCAGCAGTGCTAGCTGGTACCATCCACCACTCAGAATGCCGAGTATTATTTGTCATTTTAACACTAATTTATGATGACTATCTGTGGTATACACCATGTAAAGTTGAGCATTCTAACAAATTCTTGTTATTTTTCCCTTCAGAACTCAGAGAAACATTGCTTTAAATCTCAAGAACACACACACACACGCAAAGAATTCAATTGCACAACAGAGTGTATGAAAAGTATTAACTCCTATTTTGTCTTGCAGTCAGGAGAGTGATCTACTTTGCCTCATCAGTGCATTAAAAAAGGCATAGAATGAAAACAAAACCACCACCATCCCCCTCCCCCCCCGAAAAAAACAAACCCAAAAAACACTCTTTGTTTTCATCTCATGTACAAATGTATAAAAATTGTCAGCTGAACTTGGGAAAGAAAGGCAGGTCATGTGAAAATGAGCAGTAGGTTGTATTTTGTATTTAGGTCCTAAAGATAGCCATGTATGCTAATGATAAGCAGTACATTAGTGAGGGCTTGTACCTGGTGATACCATGCCCGAATGTCAGCTGCCATAGTACCATCTCCATTATGGTGTTGTTTCAAAGGTAGGAGCTGTGGCACATCATTTATTGATGGCTCTCCTGGTGTTACCATTGAGTAAATGTAGTGACATAGAGGTGATATAGCCACAGATACCCTCATTCTGCCTCCATCATCCATTCTGGGCAACACCTTGTTCTGCAAGCAGCCCTATTACCTCCCTTGGCTGGCTGTGTAAAGAAAAGATTCATGGTCTGGCCTTCATTGAGTATTTTAATGCTTGCCGAGTCACTAAACCACTATGCTGTTTTATTGTTTCTTACAGAACAGTAGACATAAAATAAATGTTTATTGAACCTTTGGAGGTCTGTTGATCAATAAAAGAGAAGCTGTATTGAAACCACAGAGGCACTGATAGCTTTTCTTTCTCAGGGTTGTCTGTCGTAGGTTTCAGCTGAAGCTCCAACTGTTTGTGAACAAAGAAAATAGGGGGGAAAAAGAAATGGATCAATTAAAAGTATATTCATTCAGGTGTCTGAAAGCTTTTATCCCATGTTCCATTTTACTTCTGTTCTGTAATTGAGATTTGCACAGAGCGATCTTTGGTTGTTTTTAATACAAAGCAGAATGACAATAATAGTCTGGCTGGTTCCTTACAAAGGTCTTCAAAAGTAAGGTCAGGGGGTTGGATTTGCTTACACCAGCTGAAAGTCTGACCTGGAAAAGAGTGCAAAGATGAGATGGCCAAGTAGCAAGGAATAGCAGAGTTAAAATTACATTTTTGTATTCTCAGTCTGGAGCGGGGTGAGCCTCCAAAAGGATTTTAATGCTTTCTTTATTTTCACTGAAATATTAAGGAAATGCAGTGTACACAGTAAGGAAAATTAGGATGAATTTGGTTATGTTTGGTAGTAGGTGTAACTACACTTGAGACACCTAATAAAATTGCTTCTTGTGCGGAATTTTTAGAAAATTACACCCATCACCACTTATTGCTTAAGTCTTCTCTCCTGTTGTACTCAGTATTTAGTAAAAGGATTCCAATTATCTTGTTGTTCTGGAAACGTCTTGACAAGATTAGATTTGTAGCCATCAATTGAGTCAGCAGCCTTTACCTGTAGTAGCTTTTATTCCTCCTCCAAAAGCCTTTTCAAGAGGACTGAATAAAATTTGGGAGGCTTTAGAGATTTTGTTCAGTTTTCTCTGTTTTGACAGCAATGTTTCCATGACCTGCAGCTGTTGCAATAATGGCTTTATATGCTATCAGCTCTTTTTCTAACCACGTGTCTTTAAAGACAGGCTCAAAAAAGCACACAGTGGAACTTTACAGTAGATTAATTTGCTGTCATTTACAATAAAAAGGTGGTCATGATTACTATTGTAACAAGGCTTCCTTGTGACACTCTAAATATTTAAATGAAGTGTAAATCACAGAATGTTAGGGGGTGGGAGGGACCTCATCTAGTCCACCCTCCCCTTGCCAGACCAGGATTGCCTAGAGTAAATCACATAGGAATGCATCCAGGTGAGTTAGATCATTAATTAAACTTTATATTGACAATAGTTATCTTCAATGCTTATGTGATTTAAGGTAACTGTAACAAAGTTGTTAATTGTGTGGGGAAAAAAAAAGAAACCTTTTTTCTTTTTCAGTTTTATGTATGGTGAACTAACAGACAAGAAGACCATTGAAAAAGTCAGACAAACTTTTGACAACTATGAGTCAAACTGCTTTGAAATTCTCCTCTACAAGAAGAACAGTATGTATATGTTTGTCTGTGGTCTTGAGAGAGATACTCGTATTCAAAGTATATAGTAGACTAAAATAAACTTTCATTTTCACATGTGGGTAAATTTGGAGGCAAGATTTGGAGAAGAAATGGGTATTTTGGTTACCACAGCTCAAGAAGAGAGCTCTTTTTTTTTTTCAGATTGTCAAGAATAGTGGTTGTTCCCTCCTGTCTCTAGTCTGATTCCTTCTTTACAAAATATATTCAGTTTTGAGGATTGTTTCCCTGAAGTGAAACTGACTGGGTTAAGTGAAAGGAATGAGGTAGCCTCCACATCCCTCAGGAGATACTCCCATGTTTCCACAAGTAAGAACTCAGACTCTAATTGCCATGAGCAGATACTCACAACAGTGTCAAGATGCCTGAATGGTGTGTAAAGCAACACATGAGCTCTAATGAGAGTACTAAATTTGGCACATAACCCAGGGATTAATTAGAAACACAGGGAATTTTGTAACTTAATAATGTGTAGGACCTAAGCCCTTCCTCTTGGCAGCATTTTCTTAATTTTATCTTAAGTGTGAGTTGTGCCAGTCACATTTTCTGTCTTGCCATGTATGTGGGCAGTACCACTTCTGCCTTACTGATGTTATAGCACATACCAAATGAAATCTGCACTGTTGTGTGGTCTCACACTGGGCTTGTGGAGTGTGGACATCTATCCTTGACTGGTGGTTGAAATTCCTGCTGCTGTCAGTGGAGATGAGCAGCCTCCTCAGTTGGCACAGGCTATCTTCCCAAGACAGAAAGCCAGTCATCACCTGTCAGATAAAATGTGCTCCAGAAAAGCTGATTCCTCTACCTAGAGTAGAATGATGCTAGGTAACCAAGTCAGTGCCCATGTCAAACACAAGCTAAGAGCAATCTTGAGAAGTTCTCTTCGGTTTGGCTTATCAATGCACAGTACAGGGTGCAGGTCCTGTAGGGCTGGGGAACTTTCCCTGTGGTTCAGCTCCCTGGAGTGCAGTAGTAGCTAAGGCCATGCTTCCACATGGGTGAACTTTGGTGCTGACTTGAAACATCTTGATGGGTTGAGGGTGGAGGTTTCCATCCCATGCTGTGGCGGAGAGATAAAGTAGTAGTTTACCTCAGGGAAGATCTAATTGTACCTGATTGCTCCATTTCACTGCAAACTCACAAAAACCTCTCATGACATTGAAGAGAGCATCCTGGATACCTTGTCTTTGTGAAAAAAAGTCACAGGCATTATGCTTTGCCTCCACTTGCCCTTTTTAGACTAAATCTTCCTATACGTGCAATTTAAATAATAGGAAATGTCTTCACGTATCTCCAGTTCTGCCTGCTTCAAAGCATTTTAGCCAATGCTTTAATTAAAAAGAGAAACAAGAGCATCTAGTTCAGCTG
The DNA here is from genome assembly GCA_013399055.1 of Ramphastos sulfuratus. Taxonomy (NCBI): domain Eukaryota; kingdom Metazoa; phylum Chordata; class Aves; order Piciformes; family Ramphastidae; genus Ramphastos; species Ramphastos sulfuratus. The sequence continues at coordinate 243,703 of WBNM01028962.1, read as the reverse complement.
TTTCTGCAGGTGCCTGAGAAAGCCCTCCAAATGACCTCTTTTTGATTCCTCAGCATATGGATGTATCTGTCCTCTAGATTTTATGCTTCTCTGCCTGTTTTCTGTGCAGGTCACCTGGATGCTCTCTCACATTAGGGGAATTTCCCAGGACAGTCTCATGTTGGACATCTTTGCAGTTGGTGGTGCCCAGTGCTGCCATGTCTGGTGATTTCCAAAGAGGACCCCAAGGACCTAGTGCTCTTCCTGAGCTTGACTTCTCTTAGTAAATGATCTGGCAGCTCCTGCTTTAGCACGGGCCTGTCCCAAACTGAATTCTTTCTATTTTATTTAAGCACAAAAAGAGAAAAGCCTTCCTTTAGTGGCTTTTCTGTAACAAGCTGGTTGCTTTTTGCTTTGGGTTGTGGATTGTCTACTGGAGCTTGATGATGCTTCAAAGACTTATTAAGTTATGGTTGCCTTAACAAAATCTTTACCTTTGCCCAGGTAAAGCCTATGCTCTATAACTTATATAAGATTACAGAAGGACTTTATGGAAAATTACTCATATTTTATTTCAGGCTTGAGTCAGTTCCCATCCATAACATCTGTTGCCAGTTTCCTTCTTCATCACCCAAAGCCTGGAACTTCAACTTCTTGCTAACGTTCATAGGCTTACCTTTTGGCTCCAGTTCAGCAGCTGATTTGTCCAGGGTTTGCTTACAGTTGTCATACTTTGAGCCTTGCAAAAGAAGGTCCTTCATGAAACCACTTGCTTTTCCTTCAGGCTGAAGATTGGAACACATAAGAAAATAAAGAGTGTAGACAGTTACTCTGTGGAAGGATTCGTGTTAATCATCTGCAAAGACTGCATGAAGCTTGCAATGCTCTCAGACCACTCTCCCACCTATATTTTCAAACTGCAGATCCAGATGTGCTGTGTATTTTTGATGATGTGGTACAGTTGTCATGTTTCCCCCTCACCCATTTCTTTATTACTTTGGCAAGGAGAAATTCAGAGACTTTTCGGTTGCTTTCCCATCCTTCTTTCCTTTGTCAGAGAGGTGATCTTTGAGACCTCATGTTATCCAGCAGCATCCATATGACTGCAGGTTTCATACACCTCTGTGATATTTTCACCCAGCTTGCAGGTTTCAGGTTCAGACCTGAAAGTTTGCTACAACTTTCTTCTTCTTTACTGCATTCTGTCACACATAGTCTTAGCTTTCCCCACCTAGTTTTACAGCAGCCATGTTAGGCATGCACATATATCTGTCTTTGTTTTTTGTCAGTTCTGTTGTACAGGTTATTTTCTCTACTTGCCTTTGGAACTTTTCAAAGGGTGCTTATGAGTTGCCAAGTATAAGTTCAAGTACAGTATTACTCCAGAGAGCTGCTGTTTTAGAAGTTGTGAAATGAGTCTTTTATCTTGGGTTAGCAATTGAAAATTGAGATAATCAAATGATCAGCATAATGGCTTTGGAATTATCATGAAAAGCAGTCCATCATCTTTCCCACTTTTTCTGTTTACTGCTAGACATTTACTGGTTTAGTTCCAGTTCAACAATGTTGAATTTTGTCATTAACCCTTGTGGATTTTAATCTTCCCCACAGTAGTCCTAGTCCAAATGGGTTTCATTGCCCTCTGGGCATCTATCCCACAGTTCCTGGCACAGCTCCCAGACATGGTGCATTAGAGAAGATTTGAGTGGGCCAGTGGTGCCTATGGGTAACAGTAGGAACGTGGCTTGTCTCAATGTGTCAGGTCTCAGGCTGGCATTCAGGCAGATCAGGAGAAAAGCTGTTACATCAACTGTCTGAAAGCACAACAAATTCCAAAGGCAATTAGATGACTGTGAAAGCATTTATAGTGCAGTGTGTGTAGGTGCAAGTTTAGGAGGGAGGTAATACAGCCGTGAGCATGGAGCTTTGCTTGGTGGAAAGCAACCCTGAGACTCATATCCTGCCAGATAAGGAAATTGCTTAAAGTCTTTTAGGAGATAGGATTTTGCCCCTTACAGAGAAGACTTGTATGTACATAGGGACCTGCTGTGTGTGTTTCAGCCTATGAGGAAGCAAGACCAGTTTCAGCTCCTGAGCACCTGCAAGAGCCCTAGTGTGAGCAGTGAGGATTTACCAAAAGCCCTGCTAACCACTCCAGCACTGTAGGCATTTTTTGACTGTTTGTTTGATAAATGAAAGGATATGAAAAATATTTTGTATTTATTTCAAAAGCTAAACAGAGATAGGTACACAGGGAGTATGCTTTGCTGAACAGGAAGATGAGGAGGTGGAGGTTATGACCTTAAACACAAAAAGGAAATGAAATCTCCTGATTTGTCCTGATCATACATTTGCAGTTTGTGTTTGGATTAGCTTAAGTCCACTTGAACAATAGAGTAGCATCAAATTTGGAGCATTTTGCTGTATACTCCATCAGTTTTGGATTTGATAGTTTTGTATTACATGGAGAAAAGATAAAAAAATATAATCCATTCATTTTTCTCTCTTACCTTGCTGACACTAAGTTAGTGAGACATTCTGGGAAAATAAAAATAAATATTGAGATGTGCTCCAAAACTACATGTGTGTTATTATAATAACATATAAATGATGAATTATTCTGTGTTTGTGCTGTACCACATACCAATGTCATGTTTCCCTCTGCTTCAGGAACCCCAGTTTGGTTCTACATGCAAATTGCACCTATAAGAAATGAACATGAAAAAGTGGTTTTGTTCCTGTGCACTTTTAAGGATATCACTTTGTTCAAACAACCAATTGAAGATGATTCAACAAAAGGTAAATATGGA